>JBBPCX010080552.1:0-28387 GCA_037974365.1 Hydrocynus forskahlii
AATAAAGAACTGCATTATGAAGATCCGCACCTGCGCCTACCTCTCTCCTTCCCGGTCCGCACCGAATCCCGTGACAACTAGAGTGGATTAAGCGGTTACAGAAAATGAATGAATGAAGCAATTAACATTAATGTTGTCATCACTGAATTTTAATATATAAGGTAGTGGAAACTGAATCATGCAATACTGATAAAATGCTGCAAAAGTTAAATGTATTTTTTAAATAAGGGTGAGTCATTAGACTTTACTGCCGAAAACCCAGCATCTGTGCTCCAGTTTCAAAAGACCAACTTTGTTCTTAACAGCATCACTTTTTGTGTCACTCGCAAGAGTTTGTTTGCTTGACAATTGGAAATTGAATGTGCCAAGTGAACAAACAAGGCTTGCCAAGGGGCAGGGACCCAACAACCTAGTGGAGCAGAACTCCTTCCCAATGTGTTATCCAAACTAGACTGAAAAAAACTATTCATTAGTGGAATAATGCAGATTGGCAAGCATTGGCCTGGGCTATGTTTCTTCCTTGTTGCAGTTGAAAAGCCGTTATCCTTTTGCAGTTTTTTAATGAAAGCCAGTCAGTCTATCCAATTCTGCACTATTGGTGCACAGGTCACCCCTGGGGTGTTGTGAAATGAAAGCTAGGTGAAAACACAAAGGCTCTCACATGCTTCTTCATCCTTTTTTCCATGCCATACAATTCTTTTCAGATTTTCAGAAGCGTTCAGAAGTGTTGGGCTCTGTGTGCGTTCCTTTTTTTTTTTTTTACCTTTATCAATTCACAAACACAAAGCAAGAGGCATCTCTAATATAAAATACTAACAAGCCTGCAGAGGAGACACTCGCCTGTTGCTCTGCTTCTCCTTGCCGGAGAAAATGAGAGGCAAAACTTCTCAGGGATGTGACACAAGAGCCCCTCCAGCCCCGGGGACCCTGACCTAGCGCAGCCTGTCAGCCTGTGGCACAAAGGAAAATCAGCAGTCATGACAGATGGCTAGACCAACAACTCTTTATTTCCACTGGTGCAGCGCCTGCCTCCTTCTCTTTCAGAATGTTCTCCGAGAGAGAATGAACAAAGGAGAGAAGGATGCAGTTCCGTCAGTTACGCCATGGTGCACTCACATTTGACTGAATCGCACTGCATTACTTTTTTGGGGTTTTTTTTGGAACCAATTTGTTTCAGGCTTGCTGGATAGATTGTTAAAGTGTGTCAGAATTGGAAGTAGTGCTTTTCAGTTGGCCCAAGGGCCCCAAAGCACACATTCATGTGTCAGTCACAACCCTGGCTAAAGCTTTCAAATCTGAGGTAAGCGTGTAGGCCCTGGTGAAAGAGGTTTGTTGAAGCCTAAGACACAATAGTCATGTAAAGTCAAATAAACGAAAAACATTTCATATACATAGAGAATTTGGTACATTACTGTATATATATAAAGTAAAGTATATACATAGAAGTCGCATATATTACTTATGATTAAAACCTACAGGGGTTTCGCACACTATTTTGTGTATTTTGTTGTAAATTTGTCAAAATCAAACACTACCGCCAATTCGAAGCATACCATCTACTTCCCTGTCCATTTGGGCCATACAGGCAGAGCAAGTTTATTTGTATAGCACATTATCGCATACAGAGGTCTTTCAATGTGATTTACAGAAAAAAGAGAAATAAAAGTAATCATAATATTAACACATAATAAAAGTAAGATTTATAATAAATTAAAACAAGGTAAAATATATTTTGTTACACATAACTGATGGAAATGGAAGCTGCCAGGTTTGTCATAATTACACTGTTGGACAAGGCCAACTGCATTAGGAGGTTTAGCACCAGAATAGAACCAGAATCAGATTTATGTTACATACACAAGGACTTTGGTTCCAGACGTTGGCGTCTCTTTGGAGAATGTACATATTCTTTACAGACACTATACAAGCACTAATTATATGTATATATATATAATTATATAAATCTGTTTGTACTATTACTCATATATATATCCAGAATCTGTAAGGATTTTGCCAGCCCCTTTTCTAGTTCTTGAAGGATACAATTTCTGAGGGTGGGCTGGGGGGATCCAGCGATTTTTTTTCAGTCCGATCTGACCTTTTTATGCTGCTATTCAATTTAACAGTAACTTCACAATCCATAATGCAAGAAACAAGAAGGTGCAGAAGGAAATTGTTTGAATGTGATTGGTTCTTCTGTAAATGAGCTTATTTGTGATTTCAATACTAGAACAAGATCTATGCTTGACGTAGGAAGGTACAATGTAGGTGGAATAAATCAAAGTTAGAAGTACATCGATAGTTATATAAAGAAAATATCAGTGTATGTCAGAGAACCATCCATAAGACCCAAGTTATCAATCCAAAATAGTTGCTGAAAAAAAAAAATCAACAAGTAATTGTCCTCTCAACCCTGCACATTCCATAGTAGAGGATGTTTCTCTAGAAAAATGTGATGAATTTGCTTAGTTATTGTGCCTCCACCTAATGTTGGAGGATCTGTAGAACCATCTTATGATTCATGTGTTCTTCATAATAATGTGCCTATATGTAGCAGGAGAACCTGAAATTAACAACTTGCTTGAAATGAACAACTTGCTTGCTTGTTAGGTTTAAATGGATGGAGGTACAATAACGTCTTAAAGGCCAATGAAGAAAACAGAGTTGATTGTTCTAGGCCCACAGGGAATATCAATGCTGGGGAAAACTAAATCACATATAAGAAATTATGGTGTAATTCTAGACTGCAATCTGAATTTTTAATCAGAGTCAGAATCAGAAACGTGACTGAGGAGGAAATTGCTTATGTTATGACTGTGAAGATACACAGGGATGCAGAGACAAGAACAATATAAAGTATAGAGTCTGAATACATTTCAATAAAGATCTGTAGAAACTCAGTCTGAAACTACACTATGCTATGTACACAACTGCTGTGTAGCAATACTATAGATAAGTAACATGGTTAAGTGAAATCTAACAACAGATGGTAGTTAGGAGTATGTTATTGCACTTAGAAGAGATCAGTTGTATATATTTATGTTGTTTATAGGAATATTGATATTGCAGATGTAAGACTATTGCACATAAGATCTCGCACAGGATGAAACGATTCAGCACAAATTTAGAAAAAACATCACATGATACTACACATGGTAAGACAACTGCACCCAAGATATTGCACATAATGATAATGTTTAACAGCTGTTGTTGTACAGCCCTAGTAGTTGCATCTCGTGTATGGAAGGTGTTTTGTAAATAAACTTCTTCTCCTACTTCTTTATCTTCTTAATATTCAAGTCCTTTGCAGCTGCTCGAAAACCAGATGCACAGGATGGATTCGATGACTACTGTGCTGAACTAGTCCAAAACTTTCTCATTTGCAGTAATGGATGGAGTGGATGTTGGTCTCCTACTTCAAGTCCTGGGAAACGGTAGCTCCTAGAAACTTGAAAGTCTCCATGGTTGACACAGTGGTGCTGGATATTGTGAGGGGAGCTGAGGGATGTGCCCTGACGTCCACTGCCATCTCCGCAGTCTTGAGCATGTTCAGCTCCAAGTTGTTCTTGACTGCACCACAGCATCAGCTGTTCAGCCTCCTGCCGAAATGAAGACTCTTTGCCATCTTGGATGAGTCCAATGACAAACTTCAGGAGTTTAACAGCTGGTGTTGCAGAGAGAGCAGTGGTGAGGACACACCCCTGGGAAGATCCAGTGCTTACTGTCCATGAAGCAGTGGTGACTTCCCCCAGCTTCACTTGCTGTTTCTTGTTTGTCAAGAAGCTGGTGATGTACTGACAGCTGGCAGGGGATACTGTGAGCTAGGAGAGTTTGGAGGAGAGGATTTCTGGGATGATGGCACTGAAAGCCAAACTGAACTCCAAAAACAGGATCCTTGCATCTCTCCCTGGGTGATCAAGGTGTTGCAGGATGTAGGGCAGCCCCATGTTGACTCATCCACTGACCTATTTGTCCAGCAGACAAACTACATGGGGTCCAGCAGGTGTTCTGTGATGTTCTTCAGCTGGGCAAATACACACCCACATCAGAGTGACAGACCTGTAGTTCTTCACTCCTGTTATAAGGGGTTTGCTGTGGACCAGCAGGAGGGGACTTCCTCACATGGAGCAGTCACTGCTTTTATGCAAATTGCCCACCCGTGGGACTAAAAAAGGGTTATCTTATCTTATCTTATCTTATCTTATCTTTTATCTTACCACTCAGCTTCTGGGATCTGTTGAAGAATGGAACCAGTTGGTCAGCACAGAACTTATAACAGGAGGGGAAAACACTGTATGGACCTGGTGCTTTCCTAGAACTCTGATTCTAGAAGATTTTATAATCTAGAAGAAGGCTTATAATATTCAATAGAAAAAAAACACACAAATCATGTAACCATAAAAAAAAACAAATAATGTAACCATAGAGGACCTTTCAGATTAAAGTCAAAAAGTCTAGTTGAATGATGGATCCATAACCCCATGGAGATGAACTAAGTGAGCATTATTTGAACAGCTGTGGCTTCAATTCATCTCGTTAATGAATAAAAACCTTTTCCAAATGCCTTGAGCCACCATTCAGAATGGCTTTTTGCCAAACACTGAATGTGATTTGGGCTGATAGTGATTAGCACTGGGAGAAAATGGTGATTGCATGTCTAATAATGACAAGCAATAAACCAGTTATTCGTTGTTTTTATCAACAGTAATCATAAACAATTCGTCCAATAAAGAATTGGCTATGGTTGCCAAGCACAATAATAACTTGTATATTTTTAATAATCATTTTAAAACATGTCTCTGCATTTGTGCTTTTTATATTCCTACACCACTGGAACATATCAACTGCCCTTTTTCTATCACACAGTGCGTGGATCTTTTATGAAGAATGACCTAGCAGAAATGTTCCAAAATGGCTTGGAATAAAAAAGCTTCACATTAACACACATTAAAAGTAAAGAATGTTTTTGTCTCATGTAAACTATTCATTTTCGAGATACTTTTCTTTGGAAAGGGTCAATTTATGTGTATGTGGCTAAGCTAATAAGATTTTAGAACCAGAACCATGTTTTATATCACCTTATATTACACTGGATTCAAAATAAAGTGAGAAAGAATCCTGGCAAAGCCAAAAGGCGTAGCGTGCAATGATTTCGATGCAGAGGCTAACACGGACTGCCGTATTGTGGGAACAGTCAGGCAATGTTTTTGTAAACACTATTTCTAGAACTGTCATGTCATGTTGACGGAGATAAGATACAAAACCTATGCTGCTATATGACATGAAAATGACAGTATGGAGTTTTTGGCGTGATCAGATAGTGGAGGGGTGGAACACTATATAACAACACCAAGTTAGTTTCAACAATGAACTCAAATATGGCCGCATCAGATGCGTTTCCATCCTGAATGGAACTGACAAAGACAACCAAGACATGCAGGTCACATTTGTGAGCTTATCAAACCAGCAGCAACATGTAAGCTTCCCAGCATGCAAGAGGTCTCCAACTAGATACCAGCTGGTATGTGTGATTTTGCTTGTTAGAGCTGTGTGTTCAGTGCAGCGCGAACCATCTAGTTTATTGGAACCTTTTATGCTTCCCTGTTTACATGCTCAGGCTGAGCTAGCTTTACGCCTCTACAAGGTTTATGTTTGAGGAACTTGTTAAGATGTGTAAATACTGGCCCCATAAATCCAATCAGGGTGTTATGGTTGCCAGATCTGTGAGATTAATGCAAGTGCAAATATATACAGTGTTTAAAAAGGCATTATAAAGGATTACAATATCAATGTCTATTGAATGTACCATATTACCTTCATATACAAAATGAAATCAGTATTGCAGCAGTGCAGGGTTGTAGTCACAGTGTTTTGTATTCAAAGTCAGTATTCCAGTCTGTGTCAAACTGGGTTCCCAAGCGGCACAATTACCTCAGGTCTTGCTCTATCCTTGGGAAATTGCAAGTTCTAATCCTGATAATGTCACAAACCAAAAAGTCACTAATTATTACCCCTAATGATGGTATTTCACCAACAGGGATGAGTGTGGGCATAAAGTAGATGTATGAACTGCCAAATTCGGACCGGATTATTTTATTTTGAAAGTACTGCTATATAAACAAAAGTGCAACATTTGGTTTGAAAACTTTAAACAAATAAGGAGCTTTTTAACAGCAGTGTTCCCTTTAACACAGTTACACAGCTGCAGTTTAAATATTTCTGTAAATCTCAACTTACTACATTAATGTAATCAAATCACACACTGCACAGACACACTTGTCCGTGGTCCCACAGACATTTTTCTGCCTTTGACCCCTGCTTTAACGCATATCAGCAGTCACGTTTTCAGTCTATCGCGGACTTTCTCGTGTTTTTCTTTTTGTTCTTCTTAAAGCCATGTATTTTTTTTTACTGTAAATTTAAATTTTATTACTGTATTTACCTGCTTATACCAAAGAAAACGACAGCGCATAGCAAAGAAAACGAGTTTGTATGAATAACAGTACAGTCTATTAAGGTTATTATCGGTATTTTACATTCTAGCACTGCAGGAGTTCAGTGTAAACTGTACAGAATGAAAACGGGTTTACTTTTACATTTTCTTTAAGGTTAATGTGTTAAGCTTAGGTTTAAAATTAAATTAAAGTGTTTTGGGAGCAAAAGAGCAATTGCATCTCCCCCACAATTATATCTGCATTTGGTACAATTTCACTGCACAACTAAAGTGCCCAACCAGCTGCATGCACTCTATATAAAAGGAATAAGGCAGAACGTGCCATTCCCAACCTAGACCAGCAGTTACGCTTGTCTTCTTGAGCAGCTAATTAAATGACAATGAGAAGGCACACCTAGCTCCAACTGTAAAGGTTAAGGCGATGTCCCCAGCCATTGGTAATTCTATAGGTAGCAAGACACGTGAATTGTTTTTTAAAACAGCTACTTAGCCTTTGTTTTTTTTACATGTCTGTTTATTTGCTCAGCTTGCTGTCAGTTGAACAGAGCGGACAGCTCCATGCTGCTAATTGCGAAACGCCTTGGCCACCGCTGGTGGGTTTATTGATTGCTCATCCTAACATTTCAGACAACTTGAATGACAAGGAGATCGATGAAGCAGAGGCCATGAATTAGCAGCTTTCAAAGGGGTATCTAGGCCTACCCGTTCAGAGTGCTGCATGAATCCTTTTGCCTGAATCCATGCTTAAAAAATACCACAGGTTCGAGGCCGTGGCGCTTTAATTCCATGCCATTTTCAGAGGTTTGACTTATCATTTATTTTAGTTGCTAAGAACAACTTCAGAACTTCCCTGTAGATTCGATGATTATTTTAAGGTTAACAGAGGGGAGAAATAACCTTTTCTGCACAACAGCTACTACAAGAATCAACACAGCCAGAGTGCCTCGAATGTGTGAACCTCACATCTCACAGCTCTGATTCTCTTATTTGAGGAAGCAGGATACAGCTCGCTGCATGATTCAAGGCAAAAAAATGGTGAGAAAACTTTCTGGAATTATCTGCATCATTTTAATTCAATACTATGTCTTCTCCTTTACTGCAAACAGAAAAATGGAAAAACTCTACTCAGATATATGCTATTGTGTTCTTATTTGTGTAGACTCACATCTAACTAGTTTCCAAAAGCAATGTTAATGAAGGCTTAGCGCTGCCCACATTAGGCACAACCATGTTGTGTCACCGTAAAATGTATCTAGAATATCCATAAATTTGCTTTCTACTAACAACATTCACACAAATGGTGCAAGTTTTCTGTGACTGTACTGAATAATGAAGCTCTGCTGAGTTTCCTTGCAGTTCCAAAACCTATTTTCAGTATAAGCTTTAGTCTACATTGAGAATTAAAGGGAGAAGTCTTAATCCACCCTCATTTTTTGCACAGGTTCTTACTGATATGGGCTGTTCTTCTTTGTGGACAAGAAACAATTCCAGCATTTAAAACAGTCTCCCTTTTTACTCTCTTTATCTTCATACCGGTTAATATAGAGGAACCTTCAGGGAACTAAAAAATGTTGTCTTCATTTTCATTTAATGGAATCACAATTGTTTTTAAAGATGCTTTTGTAGAGCTGTTCTTAGTTTTGGTTGGAAAAAATAAGATTCTTAAAATGCCTACAGAAAATTAACCAATTAGTATTTTGTTTCTATGTGGTAAATAGGCTCCGTGAATACCAGCAGAGGCCATTAGACTTATGGTAAAATATATGTTAATATATCCTGAGCAAAACTCATGATTTGCAACCAGTCAGTGCTAAAGATTAGATTTGGAAAAAACAAATCGAAACTGTCTGCAGTGGGTCCATAGTCTAAATGGCAGGAACCCAACCCAAAAAAACAGCTTAGTGCTTTTAAGATAAATATAAGATCACCCATCATTATTCAAGTCTGTTAATGGAAAGGTGGAGCGAAGCAGGATTGGCTTTGCTGAGTCATGGATGAGGACGTCTATGAGAAATGATTCACACAAGTCAATAAAGACCAAAAGTTCAAACGGGTGAGACAAAGTGCTCCATCGGAAGAAGAAAAAGACCCCCTACAAATGTAATTAAACCTTGTGTCTTGACAAACAAAATAGCATTTGTTTAAGGGATCGATAGTGGAGGGCTGACGAAGAGCTAGCAATCCAGCAACTATTTTTTTGCATCAACAGTCACTTTGATTCAAATGAAACTCCATAAATTGAAGAATTTGTCCATTTTTGAACAACTACTGTGCAGCCAGAAAGTGCAAATAACTAAAAAGAGAACAGATCTTCTTAACATGACATTTTTTTACACTCTTTTAAGAACAACACTGCTCATATTTCTTTTTTGGTCTCAAATCAAAGACCTGACGCAGCCATAAATGAATAACTACAAAGTACAGAGTTAAGCAACCTATTGCTCCAGGACTAATGAGATGATTTTAATCTGCATGTCATGTGATAAAGTGGTGAATGAAACGCATCCATAATTTGGAGACAAAACACTGACATACCGAGTTGTGGTGCTCTGCTGACCTCTTGTGACTAGAATGCCCAAGTGTTCGAATAGGGCCAATACTGATAAATGTCTCTCAAAAACCAAGTTAATAACATCACCAAAAAACTTTGAATCAGAACTCAAGGTCAATCCCATTGTCATGGAGAATCGCACAATCTTTCTAACATATCCAAATCTGCACCGTGTCGACAATTATCCACCCAGCAAGTCAATAATACAGTGGAGTGCAAAGTAGTGACCTTTAAAAACTTTCATTTCAATTTGAATTTCAACAATGGCACCCAAAAATCTCAAAGTGAATTAAACATCAAGGTCAATACCTACTTTCTAAAACCCACAAATCTGTTCTTTGTTAACAGCATAAAGATAATACTGAGCCTTGAACATTTAGTGGAGTTCCTTTCCTGCTACACAGTTTTTGCCACTTAAGCTTTACAATTGTTAGGTTAGGATCATGTAAAAAAAAAAATTGAGAATTCTGGCAAGACACATTGGATTGGTGTGGAAACAAGGACGATTATACAGAAAAGAACCTCGTCCCCACAGTTTAGTAAGGTGAAGGATCTGTGATGTTTTGGGGCTGTGTTTCACTCCACAGGCGCCACCTTGTTAAAACTCAGAGCCTAAAAGATCCAAGAGATTTTAAATGAAAATCTGCCACAAAGCCAAAACTGGTGTCATGGTTGGCTCTTCAGTGCAAACAATGTATTAAACCTTAACATCAGGTAGAAATGACAACCTCAGGCCTGTCAAACAATTCAAACCACTTTTTCCATTTTTAAGAAAAAGAGACATATATACCAAGTCTTCTCTTGTACTGCTCTCATAAAAACTCAAATGGGCACAAGGCAGGGACTCACCCTGGACGGAGACCCCAGAGGAAACCCACGCCACCATGAGGAGAACATGCAAACTCCACACACACAAGGCCAGGACGGTGGCACAGTGAGTAGTGCTGTGCTTCACACCTAGAAGGTTGGGGGTTTAAATCCTTCTCTCTCCTTGAGAGTTTCCTCTGGGGTCTCTGGTTTCTCCCACAGTCCACAGACATGAGCATCGGGTGAATTGGGGATTATAAAGCGAATATGTGAGTGAATGGTGTGTCCGCCCTGTGGTGAGCTGGTGCCCCACCCAGTGTGGGTCCCTGCCTCGCGCCCATTAACCCCAGGATAATCTCTGGGTATCTACGAGTCTTACAGATCTCCTAAAGAACTCTCTACAAGGGCTATTCTTACAACTACTGATTAACTACTTTTTCTCATTTTGCTCAAAATGCTAAATGTAAGAAGTATTGTGGTTTATGATGTAAGAAATCAAGACATTAGGTAGCGATGTCATAGTTTGCCAAGAGAGACTGTAAGTCTGAGGGTCAGAATATGTTTCATGTGAAATGTATGTTGTTGACTGGGAAGGGCTTGACAGCAGACGAAACGAAACAAACTATTTGTCAGTGGGGGTAGGGTCAAAAAAAATAAACAGGAACAATTGTTGACATGGGGGCCATTGTAGACAGATTAAACAAAAACTATTTTTGTGCAAAGGATGGAAAAAAGAGTCAACGAGGTGAATATCTTTTAACACAGCGCAAACGCTGCTTTCAGCCATTTCATGTCACGTACAGTTTTGAAGATTTTTTCAGAGGTCCCCCAAGTGTCAATCAGAACATGGAAAAATATGGAGGTACGACAAATCATAAAGTGGACCATGCATTACTGTAAGCCATCTCTGAGTGGCCATGTTTAAGCGCATTTCAAACTGAAAGAATTGTTGCAAAACTAGTGAGGGAGGCAAAAAAATTTTCTAGACGTTAGTATTTCAGCCTGTTTGTAGACTGATATTTGGCCCATACTATCAAATATGTAGAAATGGAAGGTTGCTAGTCAAAAAACCCAGGAAGAACACAGGTGGGTACATAATGATGTGGTGCCTGTACTCTTTAGGTACAAGCCTCTGATGATGCCTTTTTGTGTTAATATTAATAACAGACTCATTTAGGTTATCAGTTCACCAGGTGGCATGTAAGAATCATCTAATGAGCTACTTATAAAGAATTAAAAGTACTAATGACAAGAGATCTGTAAGTTGTTCCTGTTGACTAGTAATTCACTACTGAAAATTAATTGTAATGATTAAAGTACTAATGCAGCACTACTCTTTCATTTTTGCACACTGTTTCCTGTTAACAATGGAACAATATTATCAAGTGTTACAGACTGATCCCCAGAGCGATCAGTTATGATTTTATGTCAGGGAAATCAAGATCTGACAAAGAAATGTTTTTCCCCCACATTCATTTTGTACTATGATGGGTCCTAGGTCCCTTGGTGTCAGATATAGAGAAGCAAACTAAGCCTTTTCATTTCTTCTTGCTCAACAAGTTCCTCGCTGGTAATGATGAACCAGATGAACATATGGAGAAGCAGTGGCTGAGTGTATAGACTGCTAGAAAGTAAAAATACTGAGGAAATATAGAGGAAAATAATACATTCAAAAATTGCACCATGCAATTTTCATATTTATACATTAATTCCAATCACCTTTGGTATTAAACAACAAAAAAACACTACCTAGATAGTTTGTCCTCCAGTATAAATCAAAGGGCCCAGGACTGCTCATCATGCCCACATGAAATACCCTGTACTGCTTTTATGAATTCAACTGTGGAAGAGCCTTGAGAAAATTTTCAAAGAATTTGTCGATTCATAGTCAGGTGCTTTTGAAATGCATTGCCAGATTGGAACAGCACCTGGAGTAGTGAAGAGAAACAGGCAGGGAACACCATCTTAAAATGTGCCCAGTAAATTATGTTTTGAGATCTGGATACTAGTGACTTTAACTTAGTCGACAGAATCATGTAACTGTGGGCCATTCCGAAATGAACAAACGATGCACATAGTATTCGTGGTGGTGGTGGCCTAGTGGGTAGGATACTTGCCATTGAACCAAGAGGTCATCGGATCAAATTCTGCTTTCAGCAAGACCCTTAACCCCAAGTTGCTCCAGGGAGACTGCCCCCTGTAGTTAGGGAACGGAAGCTGTTTTGGATAAAAGCAGCTGCTAAATGCCATAAATGTAAATTTAACTGTTATAAGGTAAACCACGTTAAAAATGTTCCGGGTTATTGTGTGTCGATTACCGCAATAGATGGCACACTATTGGAAGAAGTCAAGCCGGCGTAGGCGCCATGATTCTCCAGGGAATGTTCTGCTGGAAAACCTTGCATTCTGGCATTCATCTGTTTACCTTCAGCAGGATAATGCATCCTGCCACACTGTAAATTTCTTCAGGAATGGTTTGAGGAACATAACAGAATCCACTGTGTTGACTGTGGGATCGACTGGACAAACTAGTCCAATCCATGGAGGCCTCACCTCAACACTTCCAGGACTTAAAGGATCAAGAAGATCAAGAGTTCAGATCGGAAGGTCACAAAGTAGACCTTCACAGTATTAAGCAGGAGGTTTTAATGTTATGGCAGATCAGTGTGTGTGTGTGTGTTTATTTATTTTTTTAATGCATACATTAACATTAAAGCTCACAGCTGCTTGTAGTTTGTTCACTCCTGTCTTCCACACACAACCCTGGTGCAGAGCAGCTTTTTCACAGCTGGATTTTTACAAGTGTCGCTTTAAGTTGGTGAGCTAATACTGCGGCTTCTTTGTTTGTGTTGCTGGAGTGTTTAATAAAAAAACTATCGAAGCTTGAACACATTGTCACATCGACCTGTTTCGGCAGTAAAAACTGACTCAGCGACAACTCAGTCCTCGTATGTAAACATATTTACACTAACATTAATAATTCAGTCACAAACATTGTTTCTAATGGCTATCTGCTAAAATAAGCATGAACAAGGTTTAAAAAAAAGCTTCAGAGTAAAGTGCAGAATGCCCATTTACAAAAATAGAGAAAAAAATATTTTCTTGACTTCTTGGTCATTAGCAACAAATTGATAACAGGCGATAACAGGTCCCCTTGAGCAAGGTACAAGGTTCACTGAGGTCCCCATACACTGCTGCCTGGGCAGCCACCGTTGGTGACAGCCCCCTGCTTCACTTGGTGAACAGGTTAAATGCAGAGAAAGAATTTCACACTGTTCACACCGTGTGCTGTGGTGCGTTCAAGGGTGACCATAAGGGGCAACTATATATTAGATATGACATAGTAAAAGATTAGTTTGTATTATTTTGACCAAAATGTTTGATGGAGCTCAGAAACTAATCAGGAACATCTGCACAGGACAAACTTACAAAACAAAAAACAAAGCATATACTGTATTTAATAGTAAGAACTACTATTAGTTCCCTAAAGTACGTTTTATGGAATGATTCTTGACATAACTAATTCTGTAAATGGGTACGAGGAACATTTTTAAAAGTTAAAAGAACGCCTACAAAAAGATTCTATACCAGTTCAATGTTATTTAACTATGCATACAAGCTAAAGTCCTTTATAGTTAAGAATCTTTATTTTTAAGAATGTCGCATCCTAGCGTGCCAGAAAACTAGTAGACAAGAGGAACGAAAAAAATCCCACCCATGTATAAATCAAGACGAAACTGTAACACTGGGAGGCTACACAGCATATCATCAGTTCAGTGGGTGAGTCAGCCAGCAGCAGTGAAGAATTGTTTTTGTGCAAGACGGGAATCTGCATCACTGTTGAAGCTTCATGAATGTGGGGGCTGCTCAGAGCTGGAGTTTTAAAATGATCTAATGATGCCTCTTGGCCAAAACTGAAAACTAGATTTGGTTGCTTTAAAAATAAATGTGTTACAGAAGGCTTTTTGAGATGATTTAACAAGAATAAATCTCACTTAAAAACAAAGCACAAACACACACATACACAATAGGTTGCATTTATTATCATACACTGCCAGAATAACAACAGCTGGGTGCCAGTGTCATATTACTTAAATATTTAATTCTGCAAACATAACAGAACACCGTGAATACAAAGTTTAAATAGTCAATGCATACAGTTTTACATCTTCTAGACATTTTTACCAACAGATAATTGAATGCACATTTTTCCAAATTCCAGTATAAATAAATGGTTAAGATATATATATATATATACGAAGGCATTCAGACTGATGTGCCCAATACCTGAGACACTGTTTAATAACAGTTTTGTGTTTAACCTAAAATGTATTTTATGCCAGACAGGTACCTGCAGGGCATTTTAAGCAAAAATGGTATTCAAAGAAAACTAATTTTCCAAGATTTACCATTACTGTACCATTATCAACATTACATGTTTACAGTCAGAGGAGATGTTTCTTGACTGGTAAATGAATTGGCCACATTTTTGTAGACATCCTATCACCTATCAGGCATCTGAGCAAACTATCATCCTATCAGGCATCTGAGCAAACTATGTGGACAGTTTAATTCATTTGTAAGCTGTGAACTAACATTAGAATAAATACAAAAAAGCAATACCAAAAAATAAATAAAATAATGTCACCAAGAATGTTGACATGCATGTTTTCTTATCTTCTGTCTTGCTTACAGCTGTTGACACAATTATCACATTTTCCTAGGGAGATTTTTTTTCCTTTTGGCTATTTATTCCACCATTGCTCTTTTCTGCTTTTTTAAACACTTAATTTGACAATAATACCAGAAAAAAACAGTTAATACAGGTCTGACACATCTCGTCATTTATGCTAAACGCAATATTATGTTCAGTGCGATTATAATGTGACAGATGACAAGAGAAGAAAAGAATAAAGACCGTCTTATTTTCTGAAAACTTTCCTAAAACTAAGACAATATCTAAGTGCGATCTCTAGTGCAATGATAATGTGCATCTGTCTGCCTCTTGATTAACCGTGTCCACTACTCATTTGTCTACTCAACATCTAGTTTGTTTACAATTGCCTGTCACTATGATGCCTGAACTGCACAAAGTAATGAGGACTGTATTCATTACCTGGATCACCACCAGGGATAGGTGAGTGTTACAGTAATGGACTCACCTACACCTGGGACCATGTGTTACAACTCAGGTCTTCCATACAATGCCAGATCATTTCATCTAGTGACTTCACAGCAAAAATGCAACTGAGGAAAAGAAGGAAGTGGGGTGGGGTGTGTATCATGTCGAGAAAGCAACCCCTCTCTACTCTCAGTCATCCTGCCCCATGTATAGAGCAAAGGTACCAGAGAGAAGAAGGAAGCCTGCATCATCGCCCTGACCCAACCATGGCTGGACGAGGCAGTCCACAGTGCAGAGGCGGAAGAGTCTGCATGTATGTCAGCAATCCGTGGTCTAACAACAATAAGATCCAAAGCAAGGTCTGTACTCCAAATAAGAGGTACAGTCCATAATTCTTTGTCCCCTTTATCGCCCAAAGAAATTTCCTACTGTTGTCAACAGCTATGGTTATATCCCACTTAGCTCTAACATCAGAACGGCAGCTGAAGTAGTGGCTAACAGTGGTAACAACATTCAGGGCAAATGTCCTAAAGCCCCAGTGTGTATTGTTGGTCACTTTAACAGTTGTAGACTTAACAGTGTACAGAATGTGGCTAAATAAATTTCCTTAAAATAAGTGTTAGTGTTTGTCTTAAAATCCTTCATCCTTCAATACAATACTTTTTCTTGTATTCATGTTCATCTCCACAGGTGGGTTTCTAATAGTTTCCAATATGTGTAATTAATAGGTGCACATTAAACTGATATGCACTGTTTCTTTTACAGCTCTACCAGAAATTATTTTATGATTCCTGAAATGTACTTAAAGTAAAATATGTGCACGTCGATATTAACTTGAAGAAATGTGTATAACTTCACATCAATGCACTCACTTTGAAGAGTGCAGATATTACATATGGGTAAAATGGTGTAAACAGAGAACAACTAAGTGCAATACCTTATAAGGGGTTTAGAACTGGGTCAGGCTTAATATAGAGGAAACCAAACAATTACAAAATACCATCAGTCTCCAACAGAGATCTTTCACAGAAGAGAAGGGCGGCCTTAAAATTTAAAGAAATATTTGGACTATGACCATCAACCTAAGCTAAATACATACATGTCTGAAAACACAGACGATCAAGATCCAAGCTTTCACTCTGAATCCTTAAATTACTATTACTATTAAATAAACTATTTTATCGTGTTTCCCAACCCTAGTCCATCGTGCCTGTGTTCTGCACTTCCTGGTGCTTTCCATGCTCCCAAAACACCTGATACAAATCAAATAAAATTAAGTCTTTTTCCTGAATTGAACAGGGTGTATGAGAAAAATGGGGGTCCAGGACCAGGGTTGGGAAAGTGTACATTAAATTACCAACTTAAGGCATAGAGACATTGTATGGCTTTAGTGATATCTGACTGAATACAAGTAAACTTGCATATAGGGCTTGTGTTCCTTCAGTCCCTTTACTGTGTGTGAAAGGCCACGTGTGATCTAGTTTTCTGTGTCATCTCGTCCACAAGGGAGTTCCTGTATTTTCTTGGCGATGCAGTCTGCTATGCCTCTACTGCTGGCGGTGATCAGCCTCCGAGACATGAGATCAAACGGCCCTCCTGTAACACATCAGTACCAGTTAAACCTTAAACCCTGATGTATAAACGTCACGTACGGCTGCCATAATGTGAATAACCTACACATATATTAAAGGTTAAAGGCCCTCTTGAGCAGAAAAAGCAGTCAGAAGAAAAAACATCAATGGAATTAAAGCAGGCAATCTGCAGATACAAGTTGTCATTGAACTTTTCACACACACACACACACACACGCGCGCACACAAGTTGATAAAACATCACATCATTGCCCATATCTAAAAAATTGGATCACAATTTCTATTTCTTATTTATATTTATTTGTTAAATAGGGTAAAAATTAAACAACTAAAAGTGATCATGTATGTATGTATCATTATAATGATTATAATGTATGTAATGTGTGGTGGGCAAGGTAAGCAGGTTGTATGTTCGAGATTCACAAACGTTTAATACAAAAAAACAAAAAAAAAACAAATGAGGGTTACTGGGACAATGAGGGTTACAAAGAACAATACTAAAGGGTGAGACTTAAACACAATGGACACTGAAATTAAACCAAGACACGTGTAAAAATAGGGTATTTAACAGGAATAGAGTCAACAGGGAGCATATGGAGTGATATACGAACAATCCACAAACTCAGACTGAAACACTGAGGGTGTTTATAGTAACAGAGAAACAAGAACACCTGGACAGGGGAGGAGGCAGGAACAAGACACAGGTGAGCAGGATAACAAGGGCGCTGGACTAAGGCAGGGCTAAGAGCAAAACAATAACAACAGACTCATATGGATACACAGACACATGGCTAAGGTAAACAAAGGCACATGTGCAACATAGACAACAACAGTGCACATACACACACCATTCACTCATACACTCACACCTACAGCCAATTTAGAAACGGTCTTTGGACTGTGGGAGAAACCAGGGACTCCAGGGAAAGCCACGTCACCACGAGGGGAAAATCAAAAGTTTACAATTACTAATTATGGGTGGATGGTATTAAAGTCACAAACCAAAGACTCTTGAGGCTGTGGCTGTTTTGATTTCATTATCAGGAGTTGCTCTAGTACGCTAATGAGTACCTACATGAATGAATTGGCATGCACCCAAATTCAAAATTTTCTACCTCACCATGGACATTGGAACCATTGTATTTATGAATGAGTTACTGGATATCTGCCTTTCCCCTTGGATATAAATAAAGTGTCTGTCTATCTGTCTGTCTATTATACTACCTTCCCACATAAAGGATAGTGTTTTGAAGGCAGCCAACTTTGGATACAGTAGTGGTGCTTTAAATCTATCTGCTTGAAAAAGAGAAAACTTCCAGAACATGTGCATGAGAGGGACATCAGGTCTATGGGCTACTTTAACCACATTTAACACTAAAACTTGTTGACATAATTAAAGAAAAGACAAAGCTAGGTATACCTACATAAACTATAATGACTAAGATAACCAAACAAAAAAAAATACTTACAGTAAAACGGTTCTTGCTATTTTCAGTAATACAGTGTACAGTCAGTAATCTTTTTTGTACCACTCCTTTTGGCAGTGTAGCTACCTACATTTTATAAAACTAGCATAATTGCTAATACAGAGTGCTGATACACTATATGGGCAAAATATTGGGACACACCGGTTTTTCAGGGTTTTGGCTAGAACCCCTACTTCCAGTGAAGGGCAATCTTAATGTATACGAAAACATTTTGGACCATGCTTCCAACAGTTTGGGGAAGAACTTTTTCTATTCCAGCATGATTGTGCCCCAGTGCACAAAGCAAGGTCTATAAAGACATGGTTGGATGAGTTTGGTGTGGAAGAACTTGACTGGCCTGAACAAAGCCCTGACCTCAATCCCATTTAACACCTTTGGGATGAACTGGAATTGAGATTGCGAGCCAGGCCTTCTCGTGAAACATCAGTGCCTGACCTCTTAAATGCTCTACAAAACGAATGGGTACAAATTCCCAAAGAAACTCTTGTGGAAAGCCTTCTAAGAAGCGTGGAAGCTCTTATAGCAGCAAAGGGGGGACCACCTCCATATTTAAGTCTGTGTCCCTGTTGGTGTAATGGTCATACATCTCAAAACTTTTGTCCATATAGTGTACGTTTGCCAAAGTGTTCCCATGACCAGTACCTGTGATGTCCATGATGACTCCTCCGGCCTCAGTAACTACAGCTGCCCCTCCAGCCATATCCCAGCAGTGGATTCCCATGTGGTAGTAGGCATCTGCCGCCCCACATGCTACCAAACACATATTTACTGCTGCACTGCCGGGGGCACGAATCCTGCAGGAGGACGAGGCAGAACTTTTACCATTTTGATTAATTATAGTATGATTTCTTGTTCTGTATTGTTCTCAACTTAAACCTATGCAAGTGAGACTCCACAGGAAGTTAAAAGTTATCACTAGGGTTTGGGTTGATTAAAGGCCTAGCGTTGTACGTGCTGTGGGCTGTAGGTCAATAAAATAAAATAACATCGTACTTTTCACCTGTCTCGATAAACTTTGCAAAGTACAACTTTTTGTGCCGCATCATTGACTCAGGAACCTGGGTATATTCCAATGGAAAATCCTTCATAGTGGTGCACTTATTATCAATATTTTGCAGACCATAACTGCTTTACAGTCACATCATTCAAATTAGTTTCTTGACTAGTTCACATTAGATGTCTTAAACCTGCAACACTGACATAAAATGTCATTTTTAAATCAATTTTTAAATCAATTTATTTGAGATGTCTTAGAGGTGGACACACTTTTGTACGCCTAGTCGGTCTTCGTTGTTTTCAGTTTTGTTTTTTTGTGCTGTTTCTTCACGACAGTTTTTACCATTTTCAGCTGAAAACTTTCAGTGGCATAAAGTCCAGCACACCTCTAATTAGAACATTTCCTTCTGGTTCCTGACACTACAAAAAGCCTAATATCCTAAACAGTTTGGCACCAGTGTATCATTGTTTCCAGTTTGGAACTCTCTCCTACTGCAGTTTGCCATGTGGCCTGACAAGTGCAGATCTTCACAGCTTCACAAATCTTCACAAAGATGCCAAATGCATCTGTGCTCCGATTTCATGATTAAAAATATGTCCTCTCATAAGGGCCCAACCACTTATAGTACCACCTGGTCATATCCTACTATACAGCATGGGAAAATGTATTAGTCCATTGGAAACCAGCTACATCTAAAAGTATTTTCAAGGTGGTAAGAGATATAGGTCAGTACTCACCCATGAACAGGGATATTAAGGATGCTCTCCATGTTGGCCATCATGATTTTAAAATGTTCTGGATCTTTCTTGAAACCCATTTCTGTCAGTATGAGGGATCTGCTGATGTCTAAGCAGGACAAGGGGTATTAGTTAGCACTATCTTCTATCAGAACCATTAAAGATAACATGATTTCATATTTGGAGTGGAGATGGGCATGCTTCTTAGTATTTGTTTACTGTGCACTGACTGACCTTGTTGCCCAGAGACTTTGATAGGGACACCATTGCAAAATGCTCCTTTGCCTTTTCGGGCAGTATACAGTTTGTCCTCCAAGCAGCTGTACACAATCCCAAACTCTATCTGACGAACAAAAACAGACAAGTGTGATAAGGATATACTATATTGCCAAAAGTATGTGAACGCCACTCCTAATTATTGAGTTCAGGTATTTCAGCCACACACATTGCAAAATAAAATGAATAAAATCAAGCAAATAGCCATGCAATCTCCATAAACAGACAGTGGCTGAAAATGTACTGAAGAGCTCAATGACTTTAAATGTGGTACTGTCAAGGGATACCACATTGCCACAAGCCAATTTATGAAATTTCTGCCTTTCTAGATCTGTCCAGGGTCAACTATAAGTAAAATAGCCTACAGATTCACAAACTGGAGCCATCAATGCTGTGCCACATGATAAAAAATATAAAGAGTAATGCTGATGCTATAGCAAAGACAACTTAGATAATTATTTGCAGCCACCTTTTTGGTAACAGTTTGGATAAGGTTATTTTCTGTGGCAGCATGACTGTGCTTCTGTGCACAAAGCCAAAAATCCACAAAGACATAGTTCAATTAGTTTGGAGGAACTCCAGAGGCCTGCAAAGAGCCCTGGCCTCTAACCAACTAAACAACTTTGGGACAAATGGAAATGTCCCAGACCTTTTTGCCCAACATGAATCCTTGACCTCTCAAATGTTATCCATCACAGGACAAATGATAAATAAGTCATCGGTAGGAAGAATTCCAAACATGACCACTGAACATGTTCATTTCTTACTCATCTGCTCAATGCCAACCAGTCTTTGAGTAGTAATTTTACAGCAGACGTAAAGTCCTGAATTATTTGTCAACACCTGTAAATACTTTGTATTTCCAAAAATTAAATCACTCAATAGGCAAACCTGAAAAGTCTCTAAACTGCCCCATACACACACTGATAAAAAGTTTTAATATTTATGTGGTTTGAAAAAACACTGATTTTAAATTACATTCCCAGCCTCTCTTCATCGGTCTTTTTTAATAATGCATTGTTTGTTACTTTGCCTTGAAGACTGAGATAGGTACGTTCTGATTATCCATCCTGCATTCTGCTTTGGTTAAAAATATTCTGCTTTGTCCTAACACATAGATGGGCAAAGGGTGAATGGGCAAGGGGATTCATGCATTTAAAGTCTGTTTTTGTAACATCACAAAAGCACATAATTTACAACAGGCAATATTGATATTTTTAAAAAGTGAGTGAAATTTTTTTTTTTTGACACAAGCCCTAAAAAGACTAGCACTGTAGGAAAGGTAAACTTTAAACAGGAGACTCTGCATTACAGCAAGACTTCATACCATGTTAGCTTCCATTCATTATTAATCTCATTAGCATTTACATGATTGAATTATCTCTCCTAGAATATATTGGGCACAGAGAATTGAGACATGCGGCAATTTAACATCCCCATTTAACATCAGAGCATTATATTTTAGAACCACCAGCTAATAAGACACTTTTGCTGTACCTGTTTATTCACGGTAAACCCAATGGAGACTGACACAAATGGGAACCTGGACAGACAGAAACAGAAAAGCTTCTGAAAGGGTTCTAAGATTAACTTAAATCACTGTTATTATTTAAGAGGAACAGTTTGTTGGTGATGTCCTGTTCACACTTGCAGGTAATGCTATACAGAATGTGATAATATGTACCCATTTTATGGGAAAAACTGAAGAAAAACCTTTGGGTTTAGCCACAGCTAATGCACACACCTATGGACGAAGTTTGTGGTTCCATCAATGGGGTCGATGATCCACGTAGGATTATCTGTAAGAATACTGGGGGCTCCAGCAGACACTGACTCCTCACCTATAAAACTTACAGGAGGATCAGAGAGCAAGCAGGAAGGCGAAGATTAACACACACACTGGGGTAAAAACAGAATGATCCTAAACCACTGAAAAATCGATCAGACGTGTCGGACATCCAATCTGAAATTCTGATGTAGCGTTCAACAGTTACTACTACACTGTTCAGTCGCTGCACAGAAGCCCGGCTTACCTGTGAGTGGGGTACTTCTTCTTGATAGAAGAGATAATGAAATTCTCCACCTTCTGGTCTGTCTCTGTGACCAGATCTACTGGAGAGCTTTTCTCCATGACTGATATATCACTCCGAAGCGCCTCACAAATCATCTAAAACAGACACAGAGACACAGTAAGATCAAGAGCTCAAGGAGAATGGCATGACATCAAGGCGTTAGGTACTGAAAAATGTGGTCTGGCCTGAACAGCATTTTACAGGCTTCGAATATTCACTGGTATTTCCAAGCAAGTGAACTTATTCTTAAAATATACACTCTTAAAAAAACAATAGTATTTTTAAAGTATTTTATGTTTACCTACATCTTCTTACATTTCAAATTTTCCCTGATGTCCATTAATGTTTATGTATTCGTATGTACCAAAACCAACTATCCAACTCTGTATCCCTGTTTTTGTTATTGTGTCAGTGGTATTGTTGTGTGTAAATGAGCTCCATTTTGGCAAGTGACCCTGTATTACGTCTCACTCAGAAAGAAGTCTGGACTAAAACACTCTTGAACTTCGTTCAGACTGAATAGACAGATATTAGTGTTACTTTTCAGGACATCACAAAACCAGTGCAATCAAACTGTGATATTTTTGTGGCTTGGTTTCCATTTATGGACCGTATGCACTAGGGAGTTTATGGTTAATTTTTAATAATTGCTTACATACATTAAACTCTTTCACTTATGGGTTTTCCATTATAAGGACCCTTTAAGTATGTTCGTTACTGCAATTCAAGATATCTCCCACAGGCAGTGACAATTTTTGCCATCTGTGCTACTGAACTGAAATCAAGCGTGATGTGAGGCATGTAGCCTCCGTATTTTACCAACCTGTACATTTTTCTAATTTAAAGTTCTCCATTAGTGCTTTCTGAAACATCTCTGCTGTTTTACCTCCAATACCCTTGTGGAAACCATGCAGTTTGTTGCACTCTGAAGTGAGGATTTGTGAATGCCTGGCATGGGCTTTTAACTAAACAAGTTATTATGTTATTTATAAATAAATAACATGGTCTGATGTAGGCTATTGTAGTCCAGTAAAGGAAGCCCAGCTACACTGCACACTCTAATGTATTCCCTACATTAACACATCTCATTCAGCTTTACCCTGCTATACTTATCAAGCCCTACTTATTTATGTGAGGCTGCTTTCACAATTAAGATTAAATATCTTCAATGACTTGACTTTGATGCAACATGTTGATACATATCCTTTAATTGTATTTTTTAGACATAAAGTATTCTCATTATTATAAGTGGCAATAAATAATTTTGATTGAACATAATGCAACTATGTAATATTGTTGTAAATCTGTGACTGAATAGGGCCTATGCCCTTTCTTGCCAACAAAATTTTTATTTTTTGTGTATTTTCTGCATCTTTAAAAAGTTTTCATACGAATGTTGAGCGTGTTTTGTCATTATTTTTTTACATCAAAAATATTAGCCTTTGATAAATTGTTTTTCATATAATTACACCTGATAAAAATATTTTAATGTGGCTTTTCACATACAGCTCTAGAAAAAAAATAAGAGACCACTGCAATTTATTTTTAAATCAGCATCTCTATGAGTATGACAACCATTCCATGCTGGTATCTGTTAAATTCATACACAAGCAACACATTCTGCTTTATGAGGTACTGATTAGGTGATCACCTGAATCAGATCTTATTCAACTATGAATAGTATAAAAAAAACACTCTTGCAATGTGGCCAGTTGGATGGCAAAACACTACTAAAAGTACATCGGAGGTAATTATTGCCATTTTGTCCACAAGTGAACAAGAGATTTGTTTTCTTTGAATCATTCAAGTTCTGTAAACACTGCATCATTTCTCTTATTTTGATATACTGTAATTTCCTTTAAAATTATGCTTTTTTTGGAACTTAGGAGAAATATTGTCAGCAGTTCTCAAAAAGTACAGCAAACCTGTTCAGCGCAATACTTGCACCTATTAAAGATAAAACCTGAGAAATTGAACTTTCTTTGTGGTCTCTTAATTTTTTCCGAGCTGTATATTTCCCTCTATGTCTGAGAATCTGGGAGTGATTCTCACTCTCACTCACTCTTCTGTTGCTGTGTAATTTAAATGTTAATTTATTGTATTTTATAATATTGTTGCTCTCCACTGTTTTGACAGTTCCAGTTATTCTCAATTTGTTTGCATATTAATGTTAAACTTTTCCACACATGAAATTGTCCACAAGACAGGTGGAATACTACTGTTGTGGTGTATGAAAATATAAAGCCATATGGATCACTTACCTTTCCTGCCTCTTTCGTCACCCCAAGACAGTAATCCATACATTCCTCCCAAGGATCCATCACAACAGTATAGGTTCAGAGGCACCTCACTAGAAAAGGACAGCAACACAAAGAGAAGTCAATTAAAAGAAATGCTGCCAAGCTGTTGGCTTTTCACCTCAACAGTTTTAAAGTTGAACCTAAAAATGGGCCTTTCAGAATGTCCCAGGAAATCAGGGCCAGAAAGACAGGGCCTGTGACCCTTACAAATTCACAGAACTGAGAATAACCAAAAAAGAAGCAGAATGAATCTAATAACATTATCACTGGTTGTAAATACTTGTAGTGTAAAAGCTTGCTGAAACACTGCAGCCAAAGTGTACTGCTGAAGTAGATTATATTATTCAAAATATACAAATACAGCCCTGCACAAACTGTATTTTAAAGCAAAAGCAAAAAGTACACTACACGAACAAAAATATCCTCTTAATTATTGAATTCAGACGGCCCTTACTTACAGCGAAGGGCAATCTTACAGTAATGCTTCCGCAACTTTGTGGACACAGTTTGGGGAAGAACCTTTCCTATTCCAGCATGACTGTGACCCCGTGCACAGCTCCATAAAGACATAGTCAGATGTGTTTCAGTGTGGAAGAACTTGACTGGACCGCACAGAACCCTGACCTCAACCCCATACAGCACCTTTGGAATGAACTGGAACGGAGACTGCAAGCCAGGCGTTCTCGTCCAAAATCAGTGCCTGACCTCAGAAATACTATACAGAATGAATTGACACAAATTCCCACAGAAACTTCAAAATCTTGTGGAAAGCCTTCCAAGAAGAGTGGAAACTGTTATAGCTGCAAATGGGGACCAAATCCATATTAAAGTCGTATTTATATGCAATGTCATTAAAGTCACTGTTCTTGTAAAGGTCATTCGTCCCAATACTTTTGTCCTATTGGTATCTCAGGACATATGAGCACACTGACAGCAGATTATTAGCAGGGGAGAAGAGAAAGCAGTGCAGTGCGTTAGTACATAAGGTGCAGGACTGCAAAACCAGTTTATTCTATCAGCTTTAAACGGTCTGTGACCCATGACAGGGTCTAAATGAACAATTTTGGTCTAGCTAAACCAGCTCTCGCAAAGAATGACATGTACAGCAGCAATGAAGCTACCATGATAAACCAGGCATAAAAATACATTTAAAAGTAGTCTTGGGAAAGCTCATAAATTATAAATAGCAGGGTTACCTTACTTGACATGCACACCCTAAATACGTAGTTAATAAATACAGTGTAGCGCACACAATTAGCCCTGTTGCCTTGAATGAAACTAGATAGCCTGACAGCCAGCTAGCCAAGGTAACACTCAGAGAATATAACGAAATTGGACCCACCTTGGACAGCTTCCAGTAAAAAGCAAGACGCAGTAGTCTTAACTCAGGTCAGATGAAGAAGCGTTTTATGGTTTTATGCTGTATTTTTTATTGGAGGAGATGTTTTCAGTCAGGGATCCACATAGATACACACACAGCCTGACAACACCTATAAGCCCCGCCTCAAATCTGGCAGGACTGGCTGTGTGGACTTCTTGCTGTTGTGCGCTGTATGGCCAAAAGTATTGGGACACAGTCTTTACAGGGTTTAGGTTAGGCCCTTTATTTTCAGTGAAGGGCAATCTTATTGGTTCAGCATACCAAGACATTTTGGACGCCATGCTTCCATCTCTGTGGACACAGTATTCGGGGAAAGCCCTTTTCTATTCCAGCCAGAAGTCCGGGAAAGGAAAAGTGGGGGGACTCTGAAGGTAACTTGTTTTTCTCTAACAAACTAGATAAAACGTTAATGCAAATAGCTTTGGTTTGATATTTGATTTGATTACATTAATCTTTAAGTTTAATGTGTAGAGATTTACAAAATATATTTGAACTGCAACTGTGTAAAGAAATACTGCTATTAAAACTAATACTACTTATTTGTTTAAAGTGTTTGCAAACCAAACGTTCTTGCACTTTTGATCATATAGCAGTACTTTTAAAATAAATGTGTGTCATACGCTACTTTTGAATAAATTATTGAATTTTGCGAATAACAATGCGATTATAAATCATATAAATCATGCGATTAATTGCGATTAAAATCGTTGCCCAGCATTCCTATTGATCTATTAGGTTTGTCCTTGTTCAACCAACTTAAAGTGTGTAATGACAAATGCTACACTGTCACTCTGGTACACAGCTATGAAAATGGAAGTCAATTCCCATTCCAAACTTTGGATTTCTTTTGATCTTAGGCTATTCTGACAATCTGATTTTTGTATGAACTCTGGACCGCAGCATTAACATTGAAATCAGCATTAACATCTCTGTAAAACTGAAAATGGCTGAGAAATCTGAAATTTGCCAGCATCAGAAGAGGTACCAAGTTACTTGAGCCTGTTGTGCCATTACAAGGAGTCTTATCCTCTGTACTGGAAGGAAAACTGGTTCCCTTTTCCCCAAAAACTAGTAATCATGTACTGTTACAAACAGTGTATTCAAATTCTTATGGCACCAGTGTCAGTGTTATATACTGCTCACTCATCATTCATTAACTTTAAAATCCTCTCTGTTATTTCCTTTACATTTCACACATTTAACAACTGTTTTCATACATCACTTGGTATCTGTAAGGTACCATACACCATAAATTACACCCTTATTTTATCATCTGGAAAATTTTGGAGACCATCCTGAATGGCTCTGATGAGTAACAGACACATCTTGGAGGAATTCTTCATTCTTCTAAAACCTACACCACAGGCTTCATGGCAACACAACACTCATTCAAGAAGCGGATTTCAGCTGGACTGTACAGAACAAAACAAATGCTAATGTATGTATGCCTTCAATATAAAAATTAAAGAAATTAGAAATGCATATTTTATTCATAAAACTGATGCAAAGACAGAAATTTTGAATACTCACCACCAGCCAAAAGCAGATGATTGTGTGCACAGGCCAACAGAACAGTTTTCTATATTTGGCATTTGAATGTATTGAGGCTGGTAGAAAAAGAATAGAATACAATAGAATTTAATGGTGTTCCATAAAAGTGCTTCCATCTGAAGAGTGAAGTGTTTCAGGCTGGAGAGTGAAGTGTTTCAATCTGGAGAGTGAAATGTTTCGGTCTGGAGAGTGAAGTATTTCAGTCTGGGGCGTGAAGTATTTCAGTCTGGGGCGTGAAGTATTTCAGTCTGGAGAGTGAAATGTTTCAGCCTGAAGAGTCAAGTGTTTCAGTCAGGAGAGTGATGGAGCCGGTGTTCACCGCTAGAGGGCGCTAATATGCAGATTTTCTCAAATCACTAGAAAAAATATTAAATGATGATGTGGCTGCAATATTGATGTATAATATGTATGAGCTGAGTGTGTGAGTGTGAGTGTGTGTGTATGTGTGTGTGTGTGTGTGTCTGTGTGTGTGTGACTGTGTGTGTCTGTGTGGATGTGGGTGTTACTAATGTAAAAAAAAGAACTAAAGTATAAAAAGAACTAAATTAGATTGTAATAATACATGTACTTTTTACTTTGTAAAAAATGTATCAATTGAATCTCTAAATGTTCAAGAAAATATGTGTGATTAATCATTAGTACATTAATATATTTTTATTTGTATATTAACATTTATGCACATAGAAATTAAAGTCAGGTAACACAGAGACATCAGAGGAGCCGACTCGGTTGCCTAGCTCTGGCTGGAGGACAATGAAGATGAAATAAAGGCCTTTACTGAACTAAGATAAATAATGTTCAAATATATGTACACTACCAGCAGGGGCGTACTGGCAATCTGTGCGTTCTGGAAAAGTCCAGAACAGCCGTCCTGTGCACGGCCGTTGGCCCAAGATGCGCATAACACCGCCCCCACCCCCGTATTTCTCTGCTGAGATGCAGCAGCGATGCGCATACCAAACACCCTCTTGCAGTTCAGCACCGGTACAAAGGACAGTGCTGAACTGCGAGAGGTTTAAAAATGGTAAGGTTACCCAGAAGTGGGAAATTATTCTGTAGC
>JBBPCX010080572.1:0-28381 GCA_037974365.1 Hydrocynus forskahlii
GAGTGTCTTTGTCTGTGTGCCTGTCCTGAGATGGTCCGGTGACCTGCTGGCATATGCTCCAGCACCCTGCCACCCCCAGTCCCTGGTTAGGGACAGGCAATTTAGGTGGATAGACAGTGTTGACATTTTTGGACATAATTCATGTGAGCCACTAAACGCATGTGCACTGCAGTGCTCTTGCTATACCTTGCCAGAAAAAGTCAGCTGTTTGGAAGTATTTCAAAGTATGTGAAGAGGATGTCAAAACTGCAATCTGCAGTCTGCAGTAAAACGGCTGTCTGAGGAACTACACAAAAAAACTTCAGGTGTTTTTCTTTGTTCTCTGTTGCTATAAAAGCCAATTTGGGTTAAAAAAAAAAAAGAATCAGTTACAAAAATTATTGGCATGTGAGGCCTTGCATGTTGGCCAATGTGTAATGTTTTTAATTAAATAGAGTGTTTAATATTGCATTGTATAACTGAAAATATTGATTATACATTTACACACACACACACACAAATACACACGCACACACACACACACACACACACACACACGCACACACACAAATTCACACCGTCATGGAGCTCTCCATTCCTGCGTTCCTGCATGGCCAGCTCGAAGCTACTGTGCAGGATCTTGTTGAGGGTGCTGATCCAGTCTTCCATTTCGCCCTCGCCATCTGCAGCCAGCAGGTACGTGCTCTTATCCTGCATCTTCAGCTCAAAGGCAAACCGTCGCACCTTACTGTTCTAAAGCAGGGCACACACACACACACAGATCACACATTTAACATGTGTCACATATGCGTGTCATCACATCATAACACATCCGTTTGTACATTAAATGGGTGATGAGGGAAGCAAAAAACCTTATTACCTTATAATCAATGTTAATTATGTAACACATTTTTTATTAACATAACACATAAACTGCAGTTACAAGATTTTGGTATGACATTATTTATGTCACTCTCAAAAACCAAACAGTATAAGTAATGCAAAAACATAAACAAAAAACCTTCTCTGACAAACATTAAAATAAAAGTCTGATAAACTGTTAGCAATGGCAGAGCACCTGTAATATTCAGTTAGAATGTTCCTAAAAAATGTGGAGAACAGACTCATAAGTCTCAAAGATAAAACACACATACCGATGGAATATATTAATGTTTTGTTCTTTCAGGAGGGCCAGAGCAAAAACAAAGCAAAGGAATGTAATCTCACTCTCTTTCTCCCGCTCTCCCTCCATCTCTCTCTCCCTGCCTCTCTCTCGCTCTCACACACAAAAGGAGAAACATGGAAAAATCTGACCCAAAGGCTCAGTGAGAGAGAGCTCCATATGTGAACTGGGTTTGGCTTTGTGTGCTCTTTGTAACCCTATCAGACCAACCCAGCCGCACTGTGCAGCCATACACACACACACACACACAAACACACACACACACACACACAAACACACACACACACACACACACACACACACACAGAATGTAGAAATGGACCTTGATTCAGTCAATTTGGTACAATAATTCATATTCCACATTTTATCACATACACTGATGAATGATCAATAGACGGTGGTGATTTTGTCTATTCTGATCTTTCAGGTATGAAATTTGGTGTTTTGAGTAAAACAAATGGTTATATGGGAATAAAAGAATGTTCTGGGCAGGAGGTTAAAGAGAATGTTATAAGAGTTGGATAAATAGTACATGCGTTTCATGGCCTGGTTTATTTTCAAAGTGAAAATATACGTTTACACATTCTCTACAGGGAACGCAGTTAAATGTGTCACTTTTCTGCTAAGTTTAGTGAAAAATTTTCCGAGTTTTATACATGGGATAAAACATAAGATTACATGCACCAAAACGATTGCACGGGCCACATTTCTCATTATATATCTTTTTCAATTTATTAAATTTAGCAGATAAATAATTAATAAATAGCCTTAGTGCATCAAAACCAGTTCTCTGTTGAGGATGCTACTTGCACAACCATCCTGATTCTCACTACATTTCCCTTTACAGCTTCAGTCTGGCACACTTTCCAAACAGAGCCATTTACTCCTCACACACTTGGCTGGATTGTGAGTGTCCTCCGATGGCCTGTAGAAGTTGTGCACTTGAGCAAAACACTTGGGTACAGAGTGCTGAAGTCAGACACAACTCAATCAATGTCTGTAGCTGAGGCTGCCACGGATACATTATGAGAACAATGCAAAATCACTAATCTCAGCACAGACACAGGAGGCTAAACGAGGTTGATTCAGGGAATAAAGCAGCTCGCTCTTATTTCCTCAGCGCACCTTTACATCCAGTATACAGTGCCCTCCAGCGCCCTTATTGGCACCCTTGCTAAAGATGACTGAAAAGGCTTATATTTATTATTATATCCATTCAGTATTTATTTATATATCCACTATGTACACATATACACACATATGCTTACTGTGTACATACATACACTACCGGTCAAAAGTTTTAGAACACCCCAGTGGTTCAAGCTTTTTTATTGAAATTCAAACCGTTCAAGTCCAATGAATAGCATGAAATGGTACAAAGGACAGTGCTGAACTGCGAGAGGTTTAAAAATGGTAAGGTTACCCAGAAGTGGGAAATAATTCTGTAGCTCCATGCAGGACCTCTGGTATGTGCCTGGTTGGTCAGGTTTGTCCTACAGCAAGATAGTGACCCAAAACACAAGCTATGCCAGAACTACCTCAGAAAAAAGAACAAGATGGTGAGCTGGAAAAGTCTCCAGACTTAAACCCCACCGAGCTGCTTTAGGATGAATTGGACAGAAGAGTGAAAGCAAAGCAACCAATAAGAGCCGCTCACTTGTGGGAACTTCTGCAACATAGTTGGGAACAATTTTCTGCAGAATGAACAATGAGACATTGAACCGCTTGAATTTCAATACAAACAAACAGAAAAATTGGGGTGTTCTAAAACTTTTGACCAGTAGTGTATATTACATATAGTTTACATATTTATTAGAAATTATTTTACATCATTATTAGAAATGATTTTAATAAGTGAGAGTGAGATTATAATTGTTTATTCAAAAATCTTATGTTTATTCAAAGTTTGATCTGATAATAAAGCAACCGTTAGTTAAAAATGCATGTTTAGTGTTCAGGATATTGTACTCGGTCATCAGTGATGACCTTTTTCACTGGAGTATTAAAATGAAGTGACAGAGCCCTTAGTCATCCATCGCCATGGGGAAGATACAGTGTCAACAGTTAGGGAAATCATTAAGAAGTGTAAGAAATACAAAACTATCATGAAACTCTCCAGAAGAGGGCAAAAGGCTATTTTGTCAGCAGCCATAGTGAGGCGGATGGTTAGAGGTGTAAAAAAAGATTTCAAAAGATAAAGTTTGGGATCATCTTAAAGTCACTATATCTCCAAAGCCACCACACTATGCCACCATCATGTCAACAATCTGTTTGGATGGTATGCCAGAAAAAAGCCTTTCCTATTTTTTCCCCATTAGTAAATGTGCTTGAAGTTTGAAAGAAGCCACTGGAGCTTTAACAGGGAACATTCAGCCATTTGACATCAAATGGTCAAAGTGGGTTTGGCATAGAGCTAAGGATGGCTACAAAGAAAATCACCTAATACCAAGGGTTAAATATGGTTGAGGATCTGTGATGATTTCAAATCAAGTCTGGCTGCCTCTGTCAAGAGGCTAAAACTCGGTCATGGACAGATCTTCCAAATGAACAACAAACCAAACCACACATCAAAATCCTCTCAAAAATGGTTAAACGAACACAAAATCAAAAGTTTTTGCCATGACCATCCCAGCCTCCTGACCACTTTAAATCCAATTTAAAACCTGTGGGTTAAGCTCAGGAAGAGAGAGTGGAGAGGAGAAGCAGGACTTTGCAAGATGCTAAACTTTTTTCTGTCCCCAAGTCTGCTTTTTCTATCTGAAAAGACATGAGAACTTATTGCAAAGTTCTGAAAACTGCTACTAATCATACACGATACTCTGATACTGAGCACATGCAAGAATAAAAGAAACATTCAGCTTTGAGCAAAAAGGAAAATGTGACAATGCAGCAAAGGAACACATGCCAGGTACTGGAAAGCACATGTGAATGCAGAGTTATGAACCAAGTGCAGTTTACAATGTGCAGAGGGAAATATAAGACGATTCTAGACCCTTTCAAAAAACAGGGGAGGGAGTGGTCACAATCAAATATTTTCTTTTAGGAAGGGTGACCATTTCTGCTTAAACATGATTAAATACAGTCCAACAGACAGGAGCCCAAAGTGATGGTTACCTGGACCACCCCCATGCAAGAGTCAAGAAAGATGGTCCCTTTAGGCTCTTTGGAGATGTTCTCATCCTTGTAGAAGTTCAGATTATACGATCCATCCCCAAGCTGGGCCAGCTGGAAATATCTCCTTTTAAAAGACTGCGGAACGAGAGAAGAGGAGAGAAAGAGAGAGAGAGAGAGAGAGAAAGAGAGAGAGAGCATGAGAGTAAAAGAAAGTTATGTAAAACAGCAGATATAAACATAAAAGTTCCAAAGTTAATGCTGGGGAAGCTAAAAGTGTGGGAAAGTGGATCAGGAACAGGAAGTTAGTCCTCCCTCCACCCCCACTCCCTTCCTGACAGTGCTGTTGAGTGCATATTGTGCAGAGGCTGAAAAAGAGCATTAATGAGACAAAAACAATTCTGAAAGCTTCAATACATGCACAACTACATAGTGTTACCAACAGAAGGCCCGAGGTGTGCACTGGGGTATCATGGTCTGACTGAAGGCCTCTGGGTATCTGAGTTTAGCCTGAAAACACCAGGCTTTTTAAAATCAAATGGCATAAATAGCCCGTTAGAACTAATGCAGTCAGCTAAGCAAAGATGAAGTGTTGGTGACCATGCTGCATCCATCTTTACGGAGAACATTTGTCTTCTATAATCAAAGAAAAATGTTGGTGTACCACATTGTGGATAAATACATCACACACTGTGTATCCAGTTTTGTTACATAGGGGAGAAAATATTTTTAAAAATAATGAACTTAAATTAGTTTTTAAGGAGCTATGGACACCCTGGGCCCGTCTGTAGGTGTGTGATGATACTCACCCTCATTGTGACACTAATGGCACTGTTCATGTTGCCTTTGTAAAGCCAGCCATGTTTGGCAACACCCCCTCTCTGAGAACTCAGAGATGCAGTATCCTACAGAGACAGGAGAGGAACCAAGCACTTAACATTAGAGTTTACAAACATACAAGAGAAAGGAAGGATGATTGAAAAAAACAGTCTAAGAATGGTAGAGAACAAGCAGAGTAAACTCTCCAGAGAAGATTTCCCCCAATATTTTCCCAAGGGAGAACATCTGGGACGCTTATCTGTATCTGAAAATGGAATCTCTCTCCACGTGACCTGAAAAATTATTCATATTCCTTATATCCGTTATCTCTAGGATACAGAGTGCAACTCTTCTCAGTTGGTGCTTGGCCGCCGAAGCAGGTGTGCAGATCAGACGTTCCTAGTCCAAGTGCCATGTAGTCCTGCCCTACACATTAATGTTTGCTGTGCTCCAAACACACTTGAGCCAGTTCACCAGCCAACGAGGTAAACATGTCATACTGTGCAGTGATAATAAAACAAGGGAAGACATAAACAACATGGTTAATCTATTTTACAGAAACACAGTAGACTTTGCTGCTTTGGATTAAAATGTGCATGGCAGTGATCCTCCAGGACCTGGTTTGAGAGCCACTGGGTAGAGTACAGAGATCTGTGGGAAACATAGCTAGCAGGTAATGCCTAGTCTTAGGATGCCTTTGTAAAGCCAATCTAGTGTCATTTCTTAGATAATCATTCTGAGAACTCTAATTTACTTACTGTAAATTTACTAGCCAGTGCTGACCAGAGGACCCGTGAGGGTACCACTTCAATGACGGCGCTTGTACATTTATTTCTGAGAGTACAAGTGTCTGGTGTAAAAGAAAAAATACGAACACATTTTAACTAAATAAAGCACCCTGTGGCATCTCATCACTCTGTATCAGACTAACAGACCCCAGCAGACACCTGGCACTACTCATTTATTTGACTCAAGACTGAAAAAAAAAAAAAAAACAGCAAAGAGAGAGATTTTTTTGGCCAAGCGATGACCAGTCTCTCAGTAAAGCTGGTCAGTCAGAAATAGGTATGATGTTGCTGAAATGTGGGAAAGTCGTTTTTGTTCCCAGCGCCTAACCACGCAGCGTGACTGGCTGCTTGAACAGGAAGTCCTGTCTTTTGAGGTGGACAGACACTGCACTGTTTTTTTGCCACATTCAGGAACAGTGCTGGTTCAGCCAGAGAGCCATTTCACCACATCACTCAAGACTCTCTCTCTCTCTCTTTTTAAAGTTAAGGGCGGAATCATTGGTAATGTTGATCTACCTCATCCTTGTCCGCATCCTCATCCACCTCAAACACGTGAGCGGGCAGCTTCTCCGGCCGAGGGACTTTACTGCAACACAACCACAGGGATGAGAGGTCATGAGAGTGCAGAAGTTTTTATTAGATAAAGCAAAGCTGTGATACAAAAACAGGACCTGTGTGTGTGTGTGTGTGTGTGTGTGTGTGTGTGTGTATGTATGTTTAAGTTATCAGACAATGGTTAAGGGGCATGGCTTGTCCCATCTGTTGAACTCTTTGCCCTGTCCTCAGAATGAGAGGCCTGGGCCTGTGTTTATTTCAAATAGCATCCACAGGAAAGCAACTGCCTTCATAGAAAGTATTTTACTTTAGTTTACTACATACAAATTATTTTGTGTTCATCAAATATTGCTCTCTCTTAATGCTGGGTGATACAAATAAAATTCAATGTTACGGTCATCTATTTGGTGTAAAATATTTTATATAATAAAATATAATAATTATAAAAAAATATAATAATTATGGAATCAGAGGCATGATTGTTTCATAAGTGCTCTATGCTAAATACACACCTGGGATAGAATTACACACCTGATGTAGTCAGACTATTTTGTTGAACCTTGTTTCTCTTTAAATTACAGGAAAGGTCAAAATTACAGTAAAATGAGTATTTTATTTTATGCATATGAACTGAAAGTAATCTGAAACATTGTTACCTCAATATAGCACCAGAAGTGTTTCAATATTGTTGCAAGTCAAAGAACTCTTTTTTAGTGCTATATAGATTTTTGCTAAGAGAATTAAGAGACTGTAGAAGTTAAACATCAGTACTGTTGTCTGACACCAACACTGGCATGTCACCCAGCACTAGCCTGAACCAATAGATGACCTCCAATATGACCTTCTCAACACATCAGAAGATTAGTCATGGTCCAGAATGCAGCAGAATTGTAGCAGCTCCCTTGAAGCAGCCCTGACCTGTGCTGTACTGAGGCATGAAGATACTGTTCTTTATGAAGAGGAAGAGCTGTGTTGCTATTGTTGTGCAAAAACATACTTCCTTATCTGGCTCGGTCTCTAGGACCTCACTGTCAACACGTTCACAGTGTAGTTTAAGGACAATGTTCACATCAGTTCATGTTTATAGGATGCAGGCCATTCTTCAGTTGTTTTATTTATAGACCCCCCCCCCAGCCCCACTAAAGTAATCAGAGGTTCTTTCTTACTTGGGCAGTTGACGGAAGTCTCCAGAATAATCCTCATACTTGTAGTTAATCACATGCCAATCTGAATTGTAAGTCTTAATGCACTGTTGGGAAAACAACAAATACAAAACATTTATGGATCATCTTGATAAAGACACATACACACACACACACACACACACACACACACTTCTGGATTACTTTTTTTGTGAGGAATTCTGTAATACTGTAGCCAAGTAGTACGACACTTTAACCTAACCCTATCCCTTACCTTAGTAACCAAAAGGCAATCCTTTTTGCATTTGTGGTGACAACAGCATAATTTCTTGCAAGAATTTGCAAAATATACCCACTATAACAGATTTTTCTGTCCTCTCGAGGACATTTGGCCACAAAATCTAAATACAAGGCCACAAAACACACACACACATAGGCACTGAACAAGACAAGGTTTCATACACAACTAACTACAATCCAATTGGAAAAACAGCTAAACATGTTTTCCCATGAGCTTTGTGTCAGATGCTGGAAAATAAAGGTCACTTTCTCCATGTGTGGCATCCCTGCAGTAATCATCGATAAAGCATTAGGGGCACGAAGGCATGCTACTATTCCTAAGGCACTACGCTAAAGTGGATAGAACTCTGTTTGCCTTATTGGCAGACAAGCATTCATCACTCAGCACTTCTTAAAGGGATAAGATGGAGATTACAGTCTCCAAAAAGAGATGCCTCTCCTTTACTCCAAATCTGATTGGGCAGGGGAGAAAGAGACAGAGAGAGAGGGAGAGAGAGAGAGAGAGAGAGAGAGAGAGAGAGAGAGAAAGAAAGAGGAGAGAGAGTGAAAAAGAAAAAGAGAAAGGGAGAGAGAAAAAGAAGGAGTGGCAGACAGTGAGAGAGAGAGAAAGGGAGAGAGAGACAGGGAGAGGGAGAGAGTGAAAGAGAAAGAAAAGAGAAGATAGAAATAGAGAGAGAGAGGGAGAGAGATCTAGACAGACAGAGAGAGCGGGAGAGGGAGAGAGGGAGAGACAGACAGACAGATAATGTGAAAAAGAGAGAGAGAGACAGAGAGAGAGAAAAAGAAAGGGCGAGAGAGGTAAAGAGACGGAGAGAGAGAAAAGAAAGGGCGAGAGAGGTAAAACAGAGAGAGAGAGAGAGAGAGAGAGAGAGAGAGAGAATATGAGCTGGCAGAAGAACCTGAACACTGGACGACTCAATAAACTCTTAATTGAAGCTGAAACTCTGCCTGCGCAAACCACCACAACTACTGGGCACTGAGTATTGGGCAAATATTAACATGACTGGTGTTATTAGCTTTTTTGCTGCTGTGACATCACCTCTGGGTAAATATGTCGAGTAATACATAATGTTTCAGCTCTTCAAACCAAGCCGATAATCTGTGCTTATGGCCAATTGATAAGAAGCATATTTTAAAAGGCCAGCCTGGTGGGATTAATGGACGGGATTAAGTAGGTTCTGGGCAGATGTGTGGACTGGAAAAGTGTTTGGCTTCAAGCCAGCGGGCCTACAGCTGCGCTGCTTCTGCTGATGTCATCAGACTCATAAGTGAGAGGAAATATCAATTTATTCTCTGACCACAGCCAAGGATCACCGCATGGATCCTCACTGACCACACATGACCCCAGAAGCCACCCACACTCGAAAACACACACAAGAGAAGGTATGAGCCAAAGTACAGATCCCCTGCTGATATCTCTGTAATACGTTTGTTCCATTTCGTGACACTCTGGTGTCGATGCATTAAGCCATTTGTGCAGTTTTAAAGAACAAACTGGATGCATTCAGACGCTCCTCTTCAATTACTAACATTTGAGGAACTTGAAACGGTTAGGTTTTGCGTCAATTTCATTTGACCTTTTCAGGTCTAAATTCATCCCGGTATTTTTTGGATGTAGTAGGTCTGACAGAGAGCCTCTCACCTCCTGGACGAACAGGCCAGTAGCTTTCTTCTCTGCTCCCTCGGGGACGGTGGGGTACAGAGTCCTTCCCTGCCGCTTCAGAGTTGACATCTGGACAAGAATACACACAAACAGTATTTGAAGGTTTCAAACAAAGAAGAGGAAAAAAGTCTTTTTCATGAGACTTTTGTCTAAATGTCTTTAACGCCTTCACTTCCAAGAGCCATGTTGGGCCTACTTTTCACCAACCCACTCTTATAACTGCATGAATAACTTGCAGTTATTGTAGTATATATATATTATATTATTGAGATATATATATATTTTTTATTAGGGGTCAAAATAACGCTTTAATTTTGTTAAAATAATCATAGAAAAATCTTGTAAAAAATGAATGCGTAAAAAAAAACTAGTTAAAAAAACGCTGATTAATTGCATGCCATGGTGACTTTTTCACCCGCCTCCAGACAGAACGGTTGATAGGAGTATCATTCTCTGTAATTCATGCAATAAGGGAATTTTCGTACCATCAGAGTATGTCAAGTCTAAAATATTACCTCAACGCAAAGCATTTAGGAGTTAACCTGGCAGTCCGAGTCAACATAATTTGTTTCGTCCCCTCACTTATCCACCCCCCTTACACACACACACACACACACACACACACATATATGTATATATAAAAAACACAAATCAAATGGCTGCTTTGTGCAATGCTGTTCCCATATTTGTAATTTCAGACAAGCCAGTAAACTTTTAGGACTAACAGGATGTTCAGCTCATCAACCCCGTCATAACCTAAATGTGTCGTTCTAGTCCACATCTCCACATCAAATTAACGAAACCCTGCATGTGCAGGCACATACAGCCTGAGGCGTCACTAGAAGGCATGTCATACAGTCAACTAACTGGCATCATTCTGTCCAATGCTCCTAAATGAATCTTCTAAACTCTCTACAGCAAATGGGTGCAGGGGGTACATGATTATACATGGCTGGTGTCTGTTTTTGTTTTGGCCCATCTGAATCAGCTATGACGTCCTGAAAATCACCATGGAACTCTAAACAGTGTTAAACAGGAGTGCAGAGAAAGAGAGAGAGAGAGAGAGAGAGAGAGAGAGAGAGAGAGAGAGAGAGAGAGACAGTGAGGGAGTGTGCACGTGTGTATGTGTGTGTCCAATGTATTTTGAATTTTAATGCATGAGAGAGGTGATGCTTCTGTGCTCTGTCTTTGGCCTTTCACTAGTTCGATGGTTATCTGTGCAATTCATAAAACAGACACTGGCTCATATATCAGCTCACACTCCAAAAGAATGTGAAGGTGTCTAGAAGCAGAAATGTGAAATAAGTTAAGTAATAGCTTTACTGGCTCTGCAGCACAGAAGAGGAGTTCCAGTGCAACTCACTCCACCTAGAGAGATAGTGATGACACCAGCAGACCATTGCAATTTGACTATAAGCTTTTGCTTTACTCTCTCTTCAGCTCCATTCACACACACACACACACACACACACACACACACACACACACCATCCAAGAGAAACTGAAAAAAAGAGTGGAAAACTCGAGTTGGAGAAAAGCAGTTGATCTCTCATCAGGAAATGGTTCTGTAGCACTGTTTGATGATCGCTTAATGGCATGAGAATAAATTTGGCCTTGAAGCTCAGACAGTGTGAAGATCTCTGCTGGAGCACGGAATCTGTCTCTGTGAGAATCAGCCAAAATGTACAGCTTCCAGTGAGAGGCCTTCCTGGCCTCTAGCAGCTGTGCTAACAGGTTACTCATGCTCTGGGCCTGAGCATTGATTCAAAACTCTCAGTACAGAGATCAAGTGGATGAACCACTAGCTACATACAAAAAAAATTAAAGCATGAACTGCATCAAACTGAAATTCATGAAGCAAGTACAGAAAAGCAAGTAGACCAGTAGATAAACGACACACACTAGATGACAGATAGATGCTTGAACAGATACAAAAATGGATGTGGGATTGAGGCATAGAAAGGCAAATGGAGAGATGAATGGACAGATGGAGAAATAACAGTGAAGTGTGGAAGGAACAGACAGACAGACAGACAGACAGAAAGAAAAAAGAGAGATCACTGAAGGCATAAATTAGCAAAGAAACAGGATGAACATACAGATGACGGCACAATGGATGATGGTGATGGATAATTTAAATGAATGGATGTATAGAACGTATAACGGAAGGAGTGATGAAGGCATGGGAGTATTAATTTAGTGATTGGTAGATAAATGGATTGATGGATAGATGGACAGACTGATGGAATTATTGGATAAATGGATGGAGTGATGAAAATACACAGTGATGCTAGAAAGTTTGTGAATCAATTGTTTGTGAATGTTTTTTTTTTTGCATAACTGTGATCTAAACTATTCTCAGATCATAACAATAGACAAAGAACAAATAACAAAATAATAATGAAGCAAATAATACATTTTAAAGAGATCCAACACTTGTTGGCAAAAGCATGTATACCTCCAGAATCATCAGTTTGGTGCAGGGTATAATGAAGGTCAGGAGGTTCGGTTTAATGGATGGTAAGGAAATGCAAGTGCACTTTGGACTTCACCAATCCACTGTCAAACAAAACCATTCCGAGTCCATAATATTCTGAGAAATCACACATAATCGCAGGATAACATCTAAGGATGTGCTTCTTTAGGACAACGTTCTTCAGTTTATCAACAGAAAAAAATAGCTCAATTTAATCTATAAGAAATGTTGCGGCAGGACCTGAAGCACAGAGTTCCTGCAAAAAAAGCCCATCTGCATCACTGAAGCATTTCTGCGCTTCAAGGGACTGACATTTGCTTGAAGCTTCAGTTGCTCAAGAGAGTCACACCAGTTACTGAAAGTACAAGTTCACATTCTTTTGCCAACAATTTAATTCTGGCTCACTTTCTCAATAAATGAACACAAAATATATATAAGTGTGGATATGTATTACTGGGCTCGCTTCTATTGTTGTGGTCCAAATACATTTTAAATTACATTTATAAACAAATCAAGAGAATTCTTAAGCATTTACAAACTTCCTAGCACCACCATGGATGGAGAGATATAGAACAGAGACATAAAAACGACAGGAGCAGATGTGAGTGGACAACAGTACCAGAAGGATGAAGAAGGGATGGATAGTTAAATGAACAAATGAATTAACAAACTAACAAATGAGTGAACAAATGAGTAGAGAGAGTACTATTCGAGAATTTAAGAGTAATGCTCACTTGAAAGTCATCGATGGGGAATTGCAGCATGTCCCGCAGGACATCGCTGAGGATCTGAGTCTTCCTCTGCACCAAAACACTCTCATAGTCCAGTGGCTCAATCACCTTGGGTTTCACCTGACAAGAAAACACACACACACACAAACACACAACACATTACGTACACAATCACATGGAGGCCTGTGCATCATAATCTCGCAAGAATGTTGCGTGTTGAAGTGGTTGATAATAACACTTAAATGAGGGGATAAAGTAAATGTTTGTCACGTGCATTTGCTGATTATATTAGTAATCAGGTAATCCACAGAATAAGCTCACCAATCAATTGAGTAATCACAGTTTTTTTTTTCCAAAAATGCCAAGCAAAAAAAAAAAAGAATGAAAGAATTACTTTAAAAATAATATAAACATACTGGGGGCAAAATTCATATTATGAGTGTGTCCATCAGACTCTGTTTCTTAGTGCAAGAGAGAACAGGAGGAATGTAAAATATCCCTAACAGACGTGAATGTTTTTAATTAAGTAATTGTGTCAGCTCTAAAGGATTTTACCAAATAATCCAATTAATTTAAAAGTGGCATGTTCCAAGAGGCAGTCTTCTCACAATCACTTTTATTATAGTTTTTATAAAATCATAAATTAAACTGTTACTCAGTTGAGTCTCATTTTATTGTTGGGTTTATGACTACAAGCTTTTTTGTAAGTACAAAGTCAAAAGATGTGTAAATTTCAAGTAGTTATATGCAACAGAAGTATGTTAAAACTAAATTATCCAACCCCTAATACCTAATACCTAACATGTGTGTGTCTGCGTGTGTGTTTGTGAGTGTTTATACAGATGTTTCTGTGTGTAAACTCAAGGCTCAGAGAGAGACTTATACATGAATGAGTATTGTGTTTAATTGTACCAGGCACAGTGGGCACGTAAGCATCCTCTTGTGCTCGGTGATTGGCTACAATCAGCAGCATTAGCCACTGCTGGCCAATAGGAGCCTGGGGAACCGTTTCCATTACAAGGCCCCTTTGTGACCTCATAAATACACATGCAAACTTGAACCACAGATCTCTGTCTATTACCCCCATTGGCTGAGAACTCCGAGCCGATGCTGTCTACATTTTCAAACAGGATGACGCCCTTGTGGGAGGGGAGCATCCTGTCACACACACACACACACACACACACACACACACACACACACATACACTCAGATGTCATAATCTTCTGTTTTGAGTATGTAACTAAATGTATAGCATGCAACAAAAAGACCTTGCGCATTTAAAAAGTAAATACTGAAACCGTTGTGGACAATACTCTGTGTTGTCCATAATAGATAACATGCTTGAGACCAAAAAAAGCCAACCATGCTGATAAAAAGGCATACAGGCAAACTGCAGACAAAACAGGCAGCACTGTTATAGGGTGGAGGAAGCAACTAATCACAACAAGCCAAAAAAATCCTGAAAATCAACATCCTTAAAAACATGTTTCTGACTATTCTCTACACCCTACTCAAAGGAAACTATATAGCGTGCATAGATGTCTATTTAAACAGATGTTACTGAAACAAGGATCTGTTCACATATACATGCGAAGAAAATTGTAGTGCCAGTTAGGTTTTTTGGTTATCTGCTTTTCGCCTGCTGCTGGACAGTGAACTTTGTTGGCTTCGTCATCAGTGACAAGTGGGTTAATAAGGCAGAAAAGAAGGCAAGAAAGGAGGCTGCCCAGTTTGAACTGTATTAGCACCTATTCTTGCTATTATTATAACCATAAACAGCGACTCAAATTGCAGCTGTTTGGGTTTGTGTGTCTGTGCGCACATGGATGTTTGTGTGTCGAGAACATGCTGGCCTAGATCCATACAAAAATGGAACTATATCAGTGGAAAAGAAGTTTAAAGCCTGTAAAAAACTGAAGAGGGTTAACAGCATTCATTTACAGGCAATCTGAGAAAATCTGCTCTCCAGTCCCAACTGTCAACAACACTCTTATCAGTCGATCTCATATTAGCCTAAATCCTTCTATCAGTCTAGACACTATCAGTCCATCACCTTAATGTGCTTAAACACATTCTCCACCTGTGACCATTAAACTTCTCCACATTTTCACCACTTCGCCAACTCAAACACTTCTTAAATGGCAGTTCCGTTCTAACACCACATGGGCGGATGAGACCTCAGAACTGTCCATGCAGTGAACACACACTCCTCGCATGACGAGTTACATCATCACACTGTACTCGAGCACGCACGATATCCTCACTGGCCCTTTAAACTGAAACCACAATCTGGCTGAAGTATTAAAGTATCAGTAAGCAGGCCAAGCTGGACAGCAGCCACTAGACTGCCGCATAGAAGATACAGATCACACGTAGCCAGCGTAAACACCTTCTAATGAATGCAATATGAAGCCAGTTAAGGGCTTGTTAAGCCTGTGCAGTCACCTCACACATAAACACACACTATGTGTGCACGACACTGGCGTTTATTCCAGCAAGAATAAAAAAGCCTAAGCTTTTGGTCTTGGGGTTTTTGAAGTGCAACCCTCGACATGTTTTTAGAAAATATATACTATATTTTATACATATATTATGTAAAAATACAATTTTAAAAGGAAAATAAGAAGTCCAGTACAGCACAACTGGCCTCACTCTCTCTAGGTGGGGAGCATCGGCCTCCCTCTCCTTCCATCAGTCAACAAAACAGAATTGGCAGTGAGTGTTCTCCTCCAAGCGTGTCGAGCCGTCCAATGAAGTTAAATTAGCAACAGTTCAGAGACCTAGCTAGCAGCTGGAACTGGTGATTTATACATTTTTGAGAAAATTGGGGTACAAAAATATGTCTCTTCTCTCATTGAGTGAAGGGGTTGGGTTTCTGGCTGAATGAAATAGCTGTCCTCACAGGTCAACTCCTGGCATCCACAGACTTAAAGGGGACATACTATGCAAAACTCACTTTAGTTATAATAGGTCTACGGGCTATACAAAACATTTTCATTAAGTTCTTTGCACAAAATCACTCTCACATAAAGAGATCTCACCAGCTTTATTGTTTCAGTCCCTTTCAAAATGAGCCGTTTCAGGGCTCTGTCACTTTTATGCAAATAAGCTGTTGCTGGCCACGCCCCACCCATCCCATGCTTACGCTGTGCGTTTACCACACGTGAAAATGGCAGAAAACAGAGGCGCTATCAGCCCTATATGTTGGACCCGAGTCGGACCCAGAGCGAGATGAACACAGCACTTCATGAGTGACTTGCCTTTGCCTGTAGCCGTAGCGCTCAGCGTCTTATGCGTGCTTGTAAAACCAGCAGACAAAAATGGTGGATCTTCAACTAATCAAGTGGGTGGGGGCTTGACAGGTGAGGGTGGCTCTATGCAAATTTCCCTATTCTGACATCACAATAGGGGAGCGTCCAAATGGCTCACAGAAGCATATGATTCCTGACACCAATATCTTTCAACTGACTCACAGAAAACGGATGTGTGTGTTTTTTTCGTGCTTGCAGTGTTTATAAGAGCAGTAGAGACCCAAATGGAAATACAAAAGGATGGAAAAAGTGAGTTTTTCATAATATGTCCCCTTTAAATGTCTATTAAGCAAACAATACATTAGAAATTTGTTTAGTATTAAACTTCAAATTCTACTTTTGAGTAGGGCTGTCACCACAGCTGAATGATGAATCATTTTAATATCAAAATTGTGAGGTGAAAGAGTGCAATTTTCAAATTGCAAGAGCTGTGATTTTAATTACACCCCACATTCTTTACTGTCATTGTAAGTAATGTAACCATCTAAAACAAAGTGAACTGGAAGTCTGGTGTTCAAGCTTCATTCCAGAAAAAAGTGGATGTGCTGGTCTTCTTGGCAAAAAAACAGGCCTGGAGATAATGATATAATGAAAATTACAATTTTATTATTGGTCAAAAAAACTGCAATTTTCTGAAATGATTACTGTTTAAAAAAACAAACCAAAGCTTGAGAAACATTAAAAATAGAAATGACTTAACTAAAAATAAAAATGTCTTAAACCAAAAAAACAAAAAACTAAACGTACAACATTTCTGAAACCTTACAATAAAGCCCTTAGGACTCCTTAAAAATATCTGAACACACTATATGACAAAAAACGAGAATAAATGGCATTCAGGTCACAATTCTTATTGTACGATTGTATTGTAAAAGCCATTCTTCTCCTGACAGTATGAAGTGTGTGATGTAAGGACAGCCAGCCTCATTTTATTGCACTGTAAATCCTACGTGCTCTGCTTTCTCACTTTCTGCACTTAAACAAACAGACTCCTTTTGTATTCACATACTCAAGCCCAGAAAACAGACTGGATGCCTACTCGCTTCATTAGAGTCCTTCAACAAAATACACACAAATACTTAGCATACCCTCAAACACAGGCTAATGACAGTTAATACAGGGCCGTTAAACCCATTCAAGTTGAAGGGACCAGTACATATGGCCCAAACCTACTCACTCTCAAAAATACATAATTTACACTTTAGTTTCATAGTTGTTTGTGAATCATTCACAGTACGTACTTAATAATAAGTCATCAGACAATCATTAATACATAATTGCTTAAACTGCCTATTTGCTTGTCAGGGACCTGTATGTGAGTCCACACTTTAATTCATTTAATATTCAGTAGTTACTATAAACTGTTCTGTATCTAACATGTGTCTTACTAATGTAATTATAAGTTTATAGTTTATAATAATAATTATAAGTTTATAGGCAACTGCATTATGAGTGCCAACATTAGTAACTGAACAATAAACCTGTGGTTTAAGGGGTTAAAGTACTTCACTGGTCTGTATTACATTTCTGAACACGTCTACACTTTATGCTGCAGTTTGGTTCTGTTGTTGAGTGCCCAGACCACTCACCCCTGTCGGTGCCCCCGGCTCCCCGTCCACCTCCATCTCCCCCAGGCTTCTGCCATGCTGGGCCGGCTCACAAGCTGCCTCCTTACGGGGGGAGCGAACCCCCCTGGCTTGCATGGTTCAGTCCGTGCGTGACAGCTGGTTGTGTGTGTGTGTGTCAGTGGGGCTGTGTGAGTGAAAATGAGCTAGAAAGCACCAGTCATCCAGCACATAGCTTCAGCTACAGCATACGCCCAGCCTCTGCCTAGCACTGCCTTCTACATACAATCTCTCTCTCTCTCTCTCTCTCTCTCTCTCTGTTTCTCACTCTCTCAAGCTCACTCACCCAATCTCTCAGAAGTTCAACATGTGGAGTTCTGTCTGTTGCTTTGACTCAAATCACAGCCCCTTACCCTCCCCAACACCCCCCCTTTTCTCTCAGCAGTATGAGTTGACCACTCCTTCACACAGCTGTTCTTGTGTGAGGGAGTGAGTGTGTATTAGTCAAGGGGATGCGAGGGAGTGTATACATGTGCATGCATGCGCTTTTGTTGCTTTATCACGGCATATGACTATGTTACCCAGATATCAGTTTAGACACAGTTACAGAGGAGAGTGTGTGTCACTTTGAACTCCATCACCCAACGCAAAGGTGACTGTGAGGAGGCCAGACTTTTAGGAAGGGTCATCTGGCAAAGAAGAACCAAATAGAGGGAGAGGAAAAACAATGGAAAGTCCCAATCTCCGTTTACAGTTCAAGTCAGTACATACTTAATTCTGCCAACAAAATGACACAAGAGCTATGAACTAATGATATCACATCATACAAATTAGTCTAAATGAGGAGGGGGAGCGGCATGGTGATCTGTTTTCGTTATTACAAATTACATTATGATGAACTTTTCTGAGCATGTCGTGGGTTCACAGTTCAGTGCAAAAGCAGATTGTTCCTATAGTCGATACACTGCAAGTTCAAATAGTGGTGATGTTCGGTTGGAAGCGACAGATTTTGCTCCAAACAAAATCAGCCCATGTATTATTTTGTATGTCTTTTGTCTGACATAAATAATATTTGCAAGATGAGTACACTCTCTTTGTGTTTGAATACTGGCAAATAGAAAGTTCTGGAAACTTCATTTAGCTCATACACTGGGAGCTTCAAGTTTAAAAAAGACTAAAATGGTGTAAAGAAACCAAAATTGTTTTAAAAAATCATGATCAATGGGGCGTATGACCCCTAATGGGCAGTATGAAGAGAATACCATACTCTAAATACTCTACTCACTACTCTATTACACACCTTTACAACTTAAAATGTATATATATGTCAAGTACCATTAAAGTATCAAAGACACTGTATCATCTTGAAACTAGAGTTTATACAGTAAAGTAAATGCAGAACACTTCAAAAGGTACCATTCACTCCTCAGTCCATACACTCAAGCAAAAACAGCCTGTTTTTATGATGCATTTACATTTATCTGCCTAATCAGCCTACAGCAACTTAACAAGCCCATTCATGGAGAAGAACATACTCATAAATATATATGTCTTAAAGACACAGGAACAAAAACAGCCTGTTTAATTTTCATTCTAGTTTTGAGGTTTGAAAAGGAAAAAAAAAAAAATGGTTTTGGTGCTTGAATGTGATAAGGGTACCTCTGAGCATAAGAGATACCCCAAGAAAATACTAGAATAAGCTTCCTTTAATGTGTTTTGATAATCCCTAATAAAAAAAATATGCTTTTTTTTTCCCAAATGTCTTTTGTTGTTGGCTTTTCTTAATAAAAAAATAATAAAAACTAGTTGCTTCTTTTTCAGATGGATTACACAGCAGGACAACCCATATACACTCACATACGCAGATCTGCATACACACATCCAGCTTATCTGCTTCCATTCAGCGCTGTGGCATATTCCTAAAAGGTCACTTGACAGTCAGACGCTTCATCCATTAACCCTCCCTCCATCTTTCAGACAGAGGAAAAGGAAGCAGGAGCAGAGATAATATTTAGCGTCTGGAACCTCTATTTCTGAATGTCAAAACACTGAGAGATAAAGACGCAAACCCAAACACTGTGGTCACTTCTAAGGCTGCAGTTAACAACATACATCACTGTATCTCCCAGGACAAGCGGCGTGGACATGGGTTTGTTCACAACGGCAATGGCTGCTCATATGAACAACAATCGATGAAGCCAGTATGAACCAAACGTCCATCCATGAAAACAAGAACATGCTGTAGCCCACTCTAACTCTACCCCAGGCTCGTATAGCAAAAGCTCTGATGAGTTGTGTAATTGCTCAGGCTGATGTAATGATCAGAGAGGCTCCCGACAAGCCTCTTTGGCACGGAGCCAGGGTGGGGTCCACACACTCGAGCGAAAACATTCATGTCCCCCTCCTCATCCCACACACCCAGCCCACATTGGGAGCTTCATGGATGGACCTGAACCAAGGCCAGTTCCCCATGGAGCACCAGAACACAGCTGGCAGCCTGAGAGCACGTCTTTCAGTGCATTATGACGTCTTTGGAGACAGTGGCTACAGGGAGGAGCCCGGGATAATGTATGATATAGGAGACTTGCAGTATCATACAGAGCAGTGGAAGTTGAAAACAACTATTAAGGTAAAGCAGCTGTGTTAATTTGGGCCTGACCGATACGCAGGCTGGCCAATGATACTGGCTGGTAGTGAGAACCTGTGGATTAATCGTTATCTACAAAAGCACAACAGATAAGGCAGTTAAAGGGATGGTTTGTAAAAAATCTAATGTACACAATTGTCCGCTGACCCCAGATGTAGCGTATCAGCAAAGACATATTTAGTGTCTAAATTTTGCTTCTATAGTTGAGCACATCTACACAACCCACAAAAATACTAGAACTGGATGAACCCATTCACACCCAACACTCTCTTTCCCTCCTACCATCTCACAAAAGATTCTGTAGCTTACGGGACTTCATGCCAGAATGGCAGTTTCTTCTCCCAGGACATCATACCTCTAAACTTCCCCCAAAAACAAGTATCACACCCTGCGCCCCTGGCAAACAAACTCACATTCATTTATAGAATGTCAACTTCTTATCCAATTTTTGCACAATAACTTCTATTTATCCCTACCCCATAATTTCTTTACATTTGATTACTCTAGAATACTGTCCCCGACACAATAATATCTCCGCTCCACTGTTTGTTTTATGTTGTCCTGTCCAGTACTATTAAATTGTGTTTTTAAGTCTTGCACTTCCTTTTTTGCATCTGTGTAGTCCTTTCCTGTCTCCTCTTATACAGTCTTGTGTAGTTTTGTGCTGGTCCTGGTCAAAAGATGTTTCATTTCTCTGTGTACTGAGTAGATGTTTGAAATGACCACCTACATGGCTTGACTTAAAACTGGTGCTACGAGACTAACATTACTAACAAACACTAGAAGTCAATAGTTACCCAAATCGGTTTTGCAAATACATCCCAAAACTAACCCGTACCCAGTTCTCTAGATTCAAGATTCAGGATTCTTTATTTGTCATATGCATAATTGTAGAAGTATGTTGTGAAATAAGCCCCTGAACTGACCCTTAAGACCACGCCAAAATAATAAAAATGTACAGAAAAAGGTATATTCTAACTAAAATATTACAGACATCACAAACAAGCAAGATCTGTAGTGTGTGCAAAATGTAACAGAACAGAATCTCTATGTGCTGCTAAGTGCAGTGGGCTGGTTTGCTGGTTGATGTATAGACTTAAATGACAGACAGCATGAAAGAGGGTGCATATCTGTAGATGAGATTTATGGTTCAGTACGAATTAATGTGAGCTATAAAAATGAATAACAGTTGCTACAGGCAACCCGGACAACACCAGGTCTGGGAGGGCTAACCTTGGATTAGATTCCTCCGTATTTATGACCATACTTAGGATTCTAGGAATGTAATCCTGGTATGGTTAGTAAAAACATACTCTGATGTCTAAATGGGTTGCCTGCAGTGTTTGGCTACATGTTGATGTTTTGTTCTTTTCCATAGGTCAAATGAAATCATACTGTGTGCCAAACCACCTTAAGGAAGAACCGATTGCGGTTTAAGCAGGTAATCAAACAATATTCTGACTTTCTTCTTTGTAACGATTTTGAGGATGTATTTATAGAAACCCTTTGCGTATCTTTTGACAAATTCACCTCATATTTTCAGCGTAAAGTGGGTTAACAATTAAAGTATTTGTAGATGATCAAAATGTGATATTAGTGACATGTCATTTTCATACACTGCCAAACTAAGACAAGGAGAAAGGCCTTAACGGCACTGATTGGCCGATGAAGTTTCCAGGGCTATGGAAAACCAAATGGCCTGTGCTCACTCAAGAATTGATCTATTTCTCAGAGCTAAGAGGTCAGTGAGGTAATGCTGTGTGCATGGAGATGCTGTTAATCTGCTTTTGTCGTTATACAGTCTATCACCCTTCCTCTCTCTCTTTCTTTCTGTCTCTCTCGCTCTTTTTATCCATTCTCCCTACACTCTGACCTGAGATAACTCAAATATTGACCAGTAACGGTACAGATGCACATTGAATGAATTATTTCTTAATGACAGGAAAGCATATCCTCTTAATGTGCGGTGATTGTCTTCTATTAGACGTGATCATAACATACAGTAGCTGTGGGTATAGAAATTAGTGTTTAAAAGAAGGAAATAGCTCCATGCAAATCATTCGGTTTTCAAAAATACATGAATACACTATTTCACTAATACAAACCTTGGAGAATCCCCAGACAACAAGGCTTGAAAAGTGCTGAATAATTTAGAGGCTACTGCTGAACTCGCACTAATAGTACACACACATACACACATACACACACACACACACACACACACACACTAACTAGCAGACACTTACTATTGAGTTGCTGTCTGTTTCCTACACATTTTGTACATGTAGTCCACCCACTTGCACACACCAAAGACCACATTACCATAAAAAATGCAACCTCTCAGCAGGGTGCAACTTTAAGACACAAAATGCTGAGTAATACTTTCAAAGGGCTAACATCAGCAGCAATTTTTAACACCTCACCCTCTTTGTATGGCATGTGCTACATCCTATACAAACATCCCTGCATACACATTGCTTTCTTTCTGTGTTTGTGTACTAAAATAAAGAATGCACCAGATTTGTCTGATCCAAACGTGTATGTAATTTCTACATGAATAATCCACAATACTTCACTCCAACCTCTCTTATTTTGTCAATTACATTGTAGTATATTTTATTTAGTTTTAGGTATGTCACAATTTGTCAATTAAAATAATCTATTGCTTGGTTAAAATACTAACAGATTAAAATGCATGCTCTCAAATAGCTTCTTGATTATTCTGAATGATACCTGGAATATGCAGGTCATCATAAAGCTGTGTTTGGCAGGTTGAAGATTTTTTCTCAAGGGGGCGCTGTTATCACTCAAGTCACTTTGTGTGCATTACTGAAAGAGAGGAACCCTCAGTGACAGGATCTCACTGATGCACATCTGGTAGACAGCTAACAGGTTAACAGACCACTCAAAAATATTCTGAGTTGGGCATTGCTGAGCTATTCCCTGTAAAACAACAACATAGAAAGTACAAACTTTCCCACTTAAATGTCTGCTGCAGGCTTTAGATTCATCACTTGTCCGTGATTGATTAGACCCTGTGTGGAAAGCAGAAAACTCCTCAGCAGAAAACTCCTCAAAATACTTCCTAGATTATATTTTATGTGTACGTGAAAGTACACATTTGAAAATGCATAAAATTCAATACACCACTTTTTTTGTCCACAAGCACACAAACACAAAATAACACTTATAAGCGTAAATGTTTCACACATGAATGAAATACTGCATGAAAAACTTAGTTATAATTCCATCAATGTAATATTTTATCCATGTGGAAACTGGGTAATTTGATTCAGGGATATTCGCATGCACACACACACAGTTACCAATTCTGATGGTGACGTTACTGCCAGTGATTCTCTGCAGCTTTCTGTGTGTGGATCCTCTACTAGCACTGCTGCCTCCAGCTCTGGTTTACACACATAGACACAGTTCCTGTCCAGTAAAGTCCGCAAGCCCTCCAATAGCATCACGCTTGCTGCACACCCCATCGCCCATTCACATACAGTTGTCCGAGTTCCCTCAAGCAAGCTAAATAATCCAACACTATTAGCTCTCTTCTGACATTGCTAGTTCCACGTCTCTCCTGGGGCTCCTCTAGACCTTCTTCTACTGTTCCAAGTCTCTTGGCAGCTCCAGAGGCTGTCCAACTTTTAGAGGTTTAAATATTCTCCATCCTAGGCCACTTCTATCCATGAGCCAGCCAAAAGAACCGGGAGAGAATCATCCACATGTACACAGTCTTCACGAAGGCATCAGTGCTTTGGCATCTTGTTTGGCATCCAGCTGTGTAGAAGAGTGTGTGTTAGCCTGAGATAGTTCTAGTCCAAGCACTTGTTATGGTCCAATGTCAGTGCTGCCTTGCGGATAAGAGACATAAGGCTTAGTCCAGTCAGGGATGAGAGAGAGAGAGTGAGGAAAAGAAGAGGAGAGAGTGATGAGCTGCTTCCTCAGACTACTGGGCGTCTACTCCTCTGCTGTGAATGCTCCCTCTCTCTCTCTCTCTCTCTCGCTCTCTGTCTCTCTATTCCATCCATCTCTCTTGCACTCTCCTTCTAACACTGCTCTCTTGTGCTCCCTGACCTAAATCTGACAGTACAGAAGCATCAACTGAGCAATGTACATTCACAAAATGAGGCACACACACTTCGACACATACACACCCATCTGAAGTGGGATGGTGTGGTCGAGCTGATACATTTGGACATGGGCGATCGAGCATAACATTAAAAAAAGTGTACACTCATGAAAACTACAAACTAACGCACACACACACTCTCACAAAACTCTCGTGCGTGCCTCTGTATTAATATTTCAGTATGAACTGACACATTCACCTACTTCAGACAGGATGATTCAGAAAAACAGGGATGACGAGATGTTGAGAAGCAAGAGAGTCTGTGTGGTTGTGGTGGTATGTGTAAGAGTGTGCATACGAGTTAGACCGCATGGGTCCGCGTTCATCTTCGGACTTCGGTACTACACATATTAATGTAACTAATGTAACAAATGCTTTTTCTCTCATTTCTAAATCCAAATATAAACCTAAGTCATTAGAGAAACTGGTATTTTCTGACAAGATGTGTACCCTTAAGGTTTCTGCAGGGATGATGGTAGTATACTAGAGCTAGGCTGCATCAGCTGCAGTTAGAAAAGCCTTTTTCCCCTGAAAGTGTCATCTTATGTACCAAAGACAGTCATAATTAGTTTTTATTTGACCATTTTTCAACCTGTCTAAGTTCTTTAGAGTCTTTTGTTACCGTGCCTTTAGGATTTACATATGCCTTCAAAAAGCAGTCTGAGCTTGAACACATCCTATAACTTCTCTGTGAATGGGTAGACTAATTTGCTATTGGATGTATGAGCTATGTATACATACACATTAATCAATACAGTTTATGCAATAAACACAGTATCAAACTCTTATTTTATAAAGTAGAGGTTCCCATGATACGGGTCTGTTAAAGGCAGGCTTAAATGAATATGTAATGTGGTTTGTATGTGAATGTAAACATTTGTATGTGAATGTAAATGTTTATCTAAACAGCAATGTGGTAAAGCAGTTCTGTAAGTTGTGTTTAAAATGTCTAGGGCAGTTCCCATAGGACTGACCACTGAATGCATTAGTCTTTATTGCTGTTGGCATTTTACACTGGCATATTACTTACATTAAATATTTCTCTCGCATTCTCTCTCTCTCTCTCTCTCACACACACACACACCCTTGGAGTACATGTCATCTCACATTCAAAAAGACAAAGAGATCAAAACGATCTGTTCTTCATTTCATGATTTTCGGTCTCTCGCTCTCCCACTGCCCACTGACTTGTCTCGAGGATATACTTTGATATGAAAATATTATACTTGGTGGCTTCAACGGCTTCAAAGAGCATGAGTAATTACAACAACCCCTCTTTTTGATGGAAAATAAAGGCAAAATGTATCTGGAAATTAAAATGGTAGATTTAAATTCAGAGTCATTCACAGCCTATGACTAGATAAGACCAGCATTAATAAACTCTGAATTAGATAAATTAATGAGACCAGGACTCATACAGTAGATCCAGAAAGCTATATTTAGATTCTAGGCTGCAATGGACAAATTAGATTTGGTCAGATCCAGAGTCTCAGGGCTACATTTACACAGGAAGATGAAAGGTTCATATCAGATCTGTGGGTTTGTAGGTTTGGACACTCCACAGAGCAGTGGAGAGTCCATAAATGTAGACTGGATATTTCAGAAAGCAGGATTCCTATATATAGTTCTGTATGGTACCAGAAAAACATCTTTAGACTTTGAACTGGAACGCTCATTTTAAAATGATTTTTTAAAGAACCATTTGCAACAGGTTTTCTATCATTGAAAAAAACGGCAAAGAAGCAGTTATGCATTTCACTGGTTCTGAGTGTTCACAGTTCTATGTAGAACCTTTGCCTTCAACAATCCAATGGCTGTCTATAACAGTGGCCCGCACAATGTTTTCAGAGTGGACACATCCCCAGCTTCTTCATTCTCATCTGTAGGACAAAGGGCTTCTCATTATTAAACGCTTTCTGCTGTAGAACCTTTAGATGGAAGCAATGAGTAATGTTTATTTCAGCTCAACCTTGTCCTTTGTCAACTGAGGGATTCCAAGTGAGAATGCATAAAAATTTCAACCACAAAAGATGAAATAAGTCATCTCTTATTTATCAGTCTCTTACACTTTACAAATAATTAGAATAACAATTAAGGCAGTATATAACAGTGAAAAGCAGGAATACAGTCTACTGCAGCTTAGAATAATCTTTCACCACATGTTCCTTGTGGGCCCCTGCTGAAGAAACTTCAGACTGCTAGAGGACACATCCATACACTTTCCGTATTACAATAACAATGCATTTCCAACATTACAGAATTCTGGAATTCAGCTATAGCTTTGTGAGGGAAACCATGAAGCATTCTTTTCATAATTACACAGTGTATTTGGATCTTTTATTTGGATCATCAGGACGCTTAAGTTATACGGAAAATACCGAGGCCAGGTGTGAAGCTCCTTGGTTCATTAATATTATTCAGCCAGGTAGTTACAGCCCCAAATCAGAAAAAGTTGGGGCAGTATGGAAAAAAAAAAATTAACTATTCTTAAATTTACTTGGACTTTCATTGCAGGCAGCATGAACCCAAGATATTTCATGTTCTTTTTCAGGTCATCTTTACTTAATTTGCTAATATACATCCATTCCTTGCGTTTCAGGCCTGCAACACATTCAGAAAAAAGGTCTAATAATGAGCTAAATAAATAAATAATGATGTGATGTGAACAGGTGATTGTAATCAAGATTTGGTACAAATATCCATGAAAAGCTGGACCTTTGAAGAACGAAAACTGGCAGAGGATCTCCCGTTTGTATGTAAATGCGTGAGAAAAGTATTACAATGTTTTCAAAAAATCTTCCTCAGAGAAAGATTGGAAGAAATGTCCATATTTCTCCCCCTACATACAGTGCCTAATACTATTATACAATTCTAAGGTGGGTGAGGGCACAAGTCTAAGCTGAACACCCACGATCTCCGATCCCTCAGACGAGTCTGCATCAAGAATCGCCATCGCTCAATAGCGCAAGTATCCATTTGGGCCTAGGATTCTTTTGGCACACCTTGGGCCAGCTCTACAATACGGAGTTACACTCACAAATGTTACCCCTTGTGTTTGCGTGGTTAACGTGTTGTATTGAAGAGTGAGCGTTCAAACGCCACGGTGGAGTCTGGTGGTTAGTGATCTACCCCTGTAAATGGAGGGTTTTTGTTTGAATTTCAGTGTTGCCATTGGCAGTCCTGAGATACCCTTGAGCAAGGTCCTGTTATGGCTGTACGATTATGGCCAAAATGAGAATCACGATTATTTTTATCAATATTGAAATCATGATTATTAATCACGATTATTCATTATATTAGGTAAAACTTTTTTATTGCACTTTTTATGTTAAACAAATAGTAAGTGAACAAGGCTTTCCGTTCAAAGTGAAACCTCAAATAAAAATAACTTAAATAATCAAATAAAACTGACCCAAGACAAAGGGTTAACAAATAATAAATATGCGATTGCAGAGTGCAATCATAAAGTGCAAACCAATGGGGCAAAAACAATGAAGACTGTGCAGAAAAGGCACATACTAGGAACAAAGAACAGGAACATACTACAGGCCTACACACACACACACACACACTTTCTTTCTCTCTCTCTCTCTCTCTCTCTCTCTCTCTCACACACACACACACACACACACACACATACATACACATACACACACACTCTCTCGCACGCACGCACACATACACACTCTTTCTCACACACACACACACGCACACACACACACACATACATACATACATAAACACACACACGCACACACACACACACACACACACACACACACACATACAAAAGTCTTAGGCACCCGGGAAAATTATACTTAAAACCTGTTTACTACTGGACAGTAGTGTTAAGTTAGCATTAAAACATTCATATTACAATAAATACAATTACCATTATTACAGTAAAGTGTGGTTTTATGTGTGGCAAAGTGTTCTCCTAACCATTTCCAGACCTCTTTCCTCATGGAAG
>JBBPCX010080588.1:0-28380 GCA_037974365.1 Hydrocynus forskahlii
ACACGGACTCGACGAAGAAAACCTGAGGAAAGAAATGAGTGATAATGTTTGTTGTCGCTGTAGGGCAGAGGTTTTTCTATAAAATTATAGAAAAATTTATAAAAACTATAAAATTGCACAATGTCACAAACCAGTGTCCACACATTACAAAATAAAGAGGGGAAGCAGAAGTGGTGTGGACACAATTGAACTGTTTTTCCCTCTTACAGAAAACAGCAATAACCACTTCCAGCAAATGAGCAACTACCTTGAAGCCATTCTGTTCAGCGAACCGGTTGATAGTCTCTCGCCTCTCTCTTGTAGTGTTTGTGGCGTCAAATACCTGATGTGGTTAGGAGCAGAGGCGAAATGAAAATCATTAATAAAAATAGATAAAATAGATAAAATCAATAAAATATGGCAATCACAGAAGCAAAGTTTCCATTCATGTACTTCTATGTGCTATTTGACATAAAAAGCACTGAAATATGGAATAAACCACCAGAATTTAGGCCTGAATAGTTTTAAGCATTTTTTTATGCCGGGTTTTCATGTCTTGATTTTGCATTTGGAAGCTTTGGAGGTTCAAAATACACTCCATCAGCTAAGGATGTTAAAAAGGACAGTGTATGTAATTACATGATAAAATTACTATTACTACTAAATTATAGCTGGTTTAGTTTAGGCTTCACTGTCTACCTCAGAGCACAAAAAGTTCAACAACTAATTATGGCGTGAAGGTACAACACGTTTAGTGAATGTTCTCACATATGGCATTCATTGGAGAAGGCTAACACTAGTCTCTGGTGAGTGACACTAAAACCGGGATCTCAGAGCCTCAAACATATTTGTTGGACCGAGCCAATGAATACTCATAGCCTGTTAAAGGCTCGGAGTGTGAGACCTTTTCTGCAGCTGAACTAGTGCCATTATATCGGTTGATGGTTTCTGTCACCGCACTTTTAGGATGCACAATAAAGTCATAAAATGACGCAAAACAGAAACAAGAAGTTGCTCAGCATAAAATTTGAATGAAATAATAATTTCATTGTCTTGGAAACCTGGCTTCAGCTATTACATTAGTTTTAAGTGAACTTAACTGAGAATGTGAGGTGGATGCACAGGTCAGACTACAGCCTTTAAATTTAGGTTAAATTAGGTTTTTTTTGCTTACCGCCACTTGTCCGCCCTCCTCGGTGAGATACTGACGCACATCATTAAGAGCTGCTGATGCGCACTGCCTGAGGAAGAGAAAACAAGTCACAAGATCTTAATCCCCAGTTTATATCACACTGATGGGCTGCTGATGATCACTTATTGACAGCAACAAAGTGGATGGGGGACTTTTGAACCTAAATTTTGCAAAACATTCCAACAAACAGGACTTTTTATCTGATTTCATCTTTCAAATGACCAAATAACTGGGGCAAAACTAAATCTCTTATCCAGCGTAACTACCAATCAAAGGTCAATAACCACTTTCCATTCATTAATTCCATTAATAACTGGCTTTTTTCATACCTTAAACACTGCTACCTGAAATATTATGAACTAGACACAGGAAGGTATTTTTAGGTGTTTTATACTACAATATGCTCTAGTACATTATATACCAGAATTAAATCAGATAAATACTAAAGTATAATTACCTACTCATAGTAGTTTGTCAAACAATTGTTAAGAATTGATGACCACTTCTGACAAAGCATTCTAGATGTTTAATTTGATCATATGAACTCATTCAAACTGTTTTGGAATTACCAACACATCTGTCCATCATTCTAGACAACTGGACAATTTTCCAACAGATTATCTGAAACACAAAGTTGGAGAGTACTGACCTCAAACTAGAGTCATTTTATACATGCATCAACAGTAAAACTGGTTTAGTTTGATTATATTATTTTTCAGTAAGGGTACTGTACATCTCTCACGCACCCAGTCACACTGCAGCATTAAGAATAGCCTCAAAACACTAAGCATCTGACCAACGCAAAATATAGGACCTGCAAAGGTCCATTCATTATCACTGAATTGAAATGTCAGTGTATTTTGGCTACAGAAAGTAAACAAATACCAAATATGTAAACCCTGGCTGCAGCAAAATTCACTGTAAAATATCCTGGACTGACAGGCACTGGAAAACCACTGGCCTCTGCATAACTGGATCAGAAAGTAGAGCTGAAGTCTTACTTCCTGATTTTAAGCCCCTCCTCGTTGTCAGGTCTGAAAAACTCGAACGACTTGTAGATCTTCACACATTCCCGTCTGTATTGCCCAACGTTAAACTCTGAGGAACAGGCAGAGGAAGAATCATAACATAAATCTTTACAACCTTTACATATATACACATACATATATATATATACATACACACACATATACACATTTATATATGTAAATATATGTGTGTGTATATATATATATATATATACACACACACACACACATATATATATAACATGGTGTTATTTGCCAAAATTATGACACCTTTGTACCAGTCCTAGTTTATTTCCCTTTCCGAAACTCTATTCAACCCTTAGGAATAAACAGGCCTTTCAAGCTGATATATGTAAATGATCTCTGTTCTGATTGGCTGCCCTGTGTTGTGCCTCATTGAAAAGCCAGTAAACACTTATAACCTTGGTGTAAATGGGTTTTAAAATGGTGTAGGCTTAATAGGGATATATTTGCAAATGCACTGTTTTCTTTGTGACATCACAAAAACAATTAATCTAAATCAGTTTGTTTCTGCAGCTTATTTTCCATATACGGACTGCGTGGAGAGGGGAGGGTTTTGTCCTTACTACTTCAAAAAAGTGGTGTTTTGGATATGGGCCCTTTAAATGCATAACATGTCTGTATGTGTTTGTACCTTTCGTTGGCACATCAATCCAGTTGAGGTAGCGGGTGAGTTTCTTGGAGATGTAGGTTTTCCCGCGGGCTGGGAGGCCCACCGTGACGATGAGAGTGGGGCAGTTGGTCATGCATACTGAAAAGAAGAGAAAGCAAGCACATCATCAGACCAAAAAAGCAATACAAAGATGGATCCTGCGCAAAATTGCAGTTATGCAACAGTGTTTGCTGTACAATTTTTTTTTTTATGTTTTCAACATTTACAACGGCTGTACATCAGAGTTCTGTCTAATGACCCCAGTAATCTCCTCATGCCTGATATGTTCTCCTCCTTTACAACTTGAAGAATAAAAGCAGTGTGTTGTCACTGCAGGGCAGAGGTCAGGCAGTCTCCCTGGTCATAAAGTTGCACAATATCAGACAGAATCTATCACACAGAGTCTGATATTGCAGCACAAAATAAGGAGGTGAAAAGGAGCATATCTATCTCTTTTAAACAACCCACATTAACATCACCATAAGCAATGGACACATCAAGCCTGAGGCCTCTGCATGGGTCAAAAAAAGATCACAAAAGGCACATTCATAGAGAGCGTTTCCCCTTTTTTCTGTTAAAGCAGCCATTGATGCTACTAATATCAGTCTGATGAGGTTGAGTATATTGGGTCTATGTGGTAGAGTGCAGTCACGTGGATGTATTGACCAGCATCATGTTTACTGCTTTACTATGAACAGAGGGACAAAAAAGAGCCCTGAATGGGACATGCGATCCCACCGGATTAGTCCCAAAAAACAAAAGGATGTAATCTCAGAGAACAACAGCTGGTATCCCATCACAGATCAGCACAACACATGGTCACTACAGGTGAACCAGTGGTTCCTATGCGTTACTGTCCAGCACAAAGAAGGCACTAAGTTTTGCATAAGGCACTGACCACATTTACCCTGGTAGAAGCTGGAAATTATCTAAAAGGTAGGAGTTTCATGGCAATCATAGAATTATCTGATGCACATACAATAAATAAAGCCAAGAGAGACAAAAAGAGACTGTTGGTTCCTTTCATCAGCTGCTGTGCAGCTCGAGGCCACCGGCACGTGCTACGTACCCTTCCTCTGAAAAATGTGCTTCTCTGGGAGGCCATTCTTGCAAGGCATCCAGATCTTCTTCAGTGGGTTTTGGGTGAGTTCCCGCGACGGTGTAGGACCACATGACCCCATGTCGTCGTCCTCACCACTCATCTTGCCGGTGTGTTGTTTGTGTGAGACTCCGAGCTCTACACATCACTGCTTTAGTGCAGATAATGCAGGGGCTACCGTAATACACGAAGAACAAGCGCAGTCCAGCATCCCTTAAAACATCTACACAGCCGCTCTAATACCCACCCAAAACCTGGCTATTGATTTAGAACGGGTAAACAATGTGTTTCATCAATTCCAGATGCTGAACAGTCGCTTCCAAATATATATAACACATATTTGGATTTGGGATTTCAGAACCCCTCGCCTGAATAGATTTCGCTACCGTAATGTACACAATATATGAGCACGCCAGGTCAATATCCTATTTTTACATTTATTTTTTCCCCTAAGCTCCAATTTATGTTCCATCACTCATAATTCATTTAATCTTTAATTTCTATCTTCTCTTTAGCCTCTAGAACAGACAATTTTAGCACTGTGCCATCAAGACAGAAGGATTCTGATTGGCTGATTCAGAAAGCAGTCCAGACTAATACACCTATTTCTTCAATTCTAAAGGTTGAGAACCAAATTCTGTAGGCTGCATAGTGGATACATGTAAATGCAGTGAGTTTCTGTGACATCATAAAAACAATGGTCATTTTCACAGCTCAGTTTCCATATATGGACCGGGGAGTGAAGGATGCCTATGGAATCTGTAACAAGTAACTAAATGAAACTCATATTTTTTTTTAAAAAGTGCAGAAAACTCTCAGTGCTATGGGCCCTTTAAGTGAGAGTAGTGCTCCAGCCTGATCCATTTTTCACATTCATCAGCTTACCGTTTTGCACATTGATACTGACTTGCATGTCATGTTAATGACTTGTACAGACCCAAATACCAAACTAATGGACGAATACTTGAGCATTATTCAAGCCAGCCCTTGTCTTAACCAATCATGTTCTGGCCAATCAAATGATCACAGAGGTGTGAAACTCTGGAATTCACCTGCCCTTTACACACACTGTCCAAAAGCAATCAGACAGATTCTCTTCCAGGAAGTCCACTTAATTTACATTTACATTTAGCGGCATTTAACTACAATTACGGCATTTAACTTAATCCATCCATCATCCCCCTTTACTGTAAAGCTAGTTTAGTCATGTTATGTGAATGATGATTTTAAATAGCGGTTGTATGGGAATAAACATCCTTCCCCATCCTGTTCCTGAAGCAGCTTCTACAATCAGTCAATCAAAGAACAGATACACAATGACACAAATTAATACCCTGATTTCCATAATTTGTGAATCTTTATAATTCAATCATTTAGATGTAAAAAGTCATTCAGAGTGGGTTTACTATGAAATGGTCCATTGTCCATTTAAACAGATGGTGAATTGAACCAGGGGTCACAATATCTACAATGCACATACAGTCATTTAATTTACTGTTCAAACCCTAAAGTTAACCTACACGTCTTCTGAGTGTTTATGTATAATTGTGAATGCAGTAAAGCAATGGTAAAAAGAATAAGTTTTCTTTGGGGACTATTTTGTCTCACAACATCCTACACATACCTGCCACCATGAATTGATTTCAGGCCAAAATCTTTTCTAATGTAGCCTAAAACAATGTCCCAGGCATCAAGCAGTGTACTCATGACACTTTTTATGTAATAACTTTCTGTGATGGAGCTTTTAAAGGGATTAAAGTAGACATCTGGTTCCATTCTCTACCACTAGAATGGAGCATCACAATAAACCACTCTGAATACTTTTAACCCATTCAGTGATTTAAAAAAAACGCCCTTTTGCAGGCCATTGCACTCGCTCCCAGTTAGGTACAAAATTCATTTCTAAGCATTACTAATTGTGCACAAGTCACTCAATGGTTTGGGCCCTGAAACCATTGGTTTGGGCCCTGAATCCTTTTAGATCTGCTCAGCTAGTTGTGAAAAGAGCTGAAATATGGTGAACATGGTGACATGGTGTATATCCACTATGCCTTTCAACCAACTGCCCATCAAGATCAGATCTGCACTATAGCTTTAAAAATCTGCTAAAAACTGAACTATTCTCCTCCCCCTTCTTTTAAATATCGGAAATTCCACTGCAGTGTCAGTCTTCCTTTATTGATTTTCTGTGCGTTCTTATTTATTCTAGTATTATTCCTTTTTAAAAAACAATTTTCATTGAATTCAATGTGCTTGACCTTGAATTACCTTTGTGTGGTTTCGGCCTACATTCGGTCTACACTTGACTTGACATGACAATTGCATTTTTCTAAAACCAGCATCACAAAAGGCAAGAACGAAGAAACTATAAAGTAAATCTCTAACCTATTATTACCCATATCCCATCAAATAAAGTCTGGCTGAGATCTGCAACCCATTTGACATCCACTAGGTGGAAGTCAAGGGCAGCACCAGTACAGCTCCACTCTCTGTGGATTATGTGTAAGGAAATTTGCATGGTCATAGCTGGACAACACATTAAGTAATATCTATGAACAATCAGCCAGTAATGTTTCTTGCAGCACAGAGTGTTAAAAGCCCAGCCAAAGTAAGTATAGGAGTCCCTCTTGAGGCCATTCACTCAAGGAGCATTATTATTAATGAGGGTCATAAATAATAATAATGGGGCAAGAAGACTGTGCAGTGAGCTGCACCTTCAACAGACATTATAAGTACTGATATTCCTAAATCACCCCATTATAGGACTAACTGGCTTCACAAAATGATGAGATCATGGTAAAATTAACAGGCCATTAAGGATGTTTATTCAATGTATTGTAAGTAGAATCAATATTGGTAAGTGTGGTAACTAGGGCCCAAATGTCAAAAATAAATGTCCAGCCCATTTGAAAATGGTTTCTTGTCTTACTGACTTGCCATTTTTACATCCCAGACAAGTTGATGCACTCAGGACATGCTACACCATCCACTAGCTTCAGACAGAAATTAGACGTCATTCTATATTTAGACACGGGCCAAATAACTACCAGTCAAAAGTTTTTGCACACACTAAGATTTTTTACATTTACTCAATTTTTATTAAAAATACACTCAGTACTCTTTGCTAACAAATACATTTACCATATGTTCACCATTTATTAGCCAGAAAATGTAATTTGTGCCTATAAAAGGCCACCTAATAATTATAATGTAGATAATCAGATCACCAAATGTTTAAACAGTTAACAAGTGCATTTAAAGTTAAAGGACAGTCAAAAATGTGCCTCTGCATCACCACACAACCAGTTGATAGGATGTCAGACATGCAGTGTTAATCTTTCCATGTAATAAAGGAAGCTTGTTGTGACATTTTCATTTATAGTTGTTCACACAACAACTTTCCGGTTCAAATCTGCAGTTTACGAAATGAATGGATAAGTGATAAAAACCTGAGGTGTGCAAAATTATTTGACCGGTATTGTACATTCATTTTCTGTAACTGCTTATTCCTCACTAGGGTTGCCGGTACCTGGGGCCATCGGGCGTGGGTCCATAAATTCCTTTTAGGACAATGGTGTCATTTCATGTATAAGAAATAGCTATAATTCTATTTTGCAATCACTCAAAATTTATCCCTTGGATAGTAACATGTTTTTGTTACTAAGGCTTTAAGACTAATATATATGCAAATAGGCTCTGTTTTGACTGTGCTATGTTCAAGCACAACAGTCTCATAACCTGAGCTGCTGGAAGCCAAACAGATATACTAAAAAGTGACTCACAAATAACTCGCTCAAAACCAGATGTTTTTGCAGCATCAAGCGCTTTAAGCTTGAAAATAGGGTGGAAAATGGTTCATGGCATGGACCCTTGGAGAATAAAAATGATTGCACTGGACAAATACTGCAGATTTGACTGTTATTTTAAACCGATATTTAATTATTTGTTATTTGTTATGTATTGTATTTATTGTAATATGTATAAGCAAAATGCAATGATGGGTTATGCTATGCTAAAATATGTTTGGTTTATTAATTGTACTGCATTTGTAACTCCCCAGAAATAGCAATTGCTCTATAATGCTAGCCCGAAAGGAGGCATAATTTCTATACTTCATAAATGTTTCTGTACCAGCACAGCAAATTAATTCATGAAAACTGGCAGATATTGGCACTGATCAACAATTATGACAACAGTGTATCTCTGACGTCCATGTATATGTACATATATTGATATATAGATATATTATTTGGACTGATTCTCATATTTTAGAGTTCTGTGTGTGTGTGCGTGTTGCTGATAGATGCTAACCAGTGAAGTATGCTAGTAAGAAATTGGATCTGTGAGTCATGGGTATACAATTGTGTCAGTATTATATGAGAGGTCCAGGGAAGAATTTAGGGGGTCCAATCATCACAAAGGTGTGAACAGCTGGGATTCACGTACCCTTTACGCACAACGCACACAAATAATTGGACTGGCTCTCCCCAGGAGGTCAAAAACAACATTTATGATGAATAAAATAAAGACTCCCATAAACTCTTTCACTTTTAAAGACACAAGACATGTGGAACCAGCAGCAAACCGACAACAAAGAAGTAAACGTCACTGCAGACCACAGATTTCCATACAAATCTCCACATGACGTCACAAGGCGGCAGTGCGTGCTTGAGACTCGCTGAGTCAGAGAGATATGGGCTTGGTCCCAAATCTGAACCTACATGGTTCCATTGTGCACGTACACTTCAGAAAATCTACTTTACAGGGGAGGAATTTTGCAAGTTTAATGACCCCTTAACAAGAACCTGTGCTTTGGCTTTGTTTATACTGTCATTAAAATCTTAAAGAGATGCTAAAAGGAAAATTTAACCATAGCTTAACAATCTGTGGCAAACACGCCCCCAACAGTGTTTAAACACCAAGAAATTATACATCTTGAGGCCGGGAGGGACTTTTGAAAAAAATGACAAGCACTTTAAAGCAGATTCCAGCCAGAAGTCCAGTTCCAACCACAATCTCTGACACCTGCTCTTTATAATGAACTTCTTCAGAAGTCCCTGAAAAGCTGGAGCATTAAGGAAGAGGGAGGGGAGGGCAGGATGTTAGATGCAGGCTGAAGCAAAACACAGCATGAAAGTAGATCTCCAGGAGTGTTGGTGGCCACTGATGTAGATGTTCGAACAGTTCTACACAGCATGTCATTAAGTGAAGTGAACTTTAACAGCTTGCCCTTTGGGATAAAAACCAAACAACCACAGATCACTTCATTCATTGTCAAAATAACTACTAGATAACGCAATTACTGAAGTAATCCACCGCGACAGCCTTAATGGTATGGAACTGAGGAATGAGCTTCAGTAGCTACATGTCTGAACCTCCATCCATTCTACAGTAAATTTGCAAGATAAGGTGCTTTTATTACAGCATGAGAACAGGTAGAGTCAGGTTTGTGTACATTATGGAGAGGGGTGTAGATTCCGGTTCAGTCAAACTCCTCCACTTTGGCTGTTACATAACCCAGGCCTCAGTAAAGCCCCTCTAATCTCCTACATACACACTATAAGCTCTCTTGGGGAAAACAGAGTCTCCACCTGTAGAGTAAACGCCCCACACACACACACACACATAATGGAAAGTCTGTAACAGGGCTGCAAACAATAACAGCAGCTTACACTGTCCAAGCAGGTTTGCACACAATTAACACCAGCATACCAGCAAAGACACACTGCCTAATGCCACACAATGGTCCACGACGCTGTGACTCCCTGCAAAATTAGCCCAACACGCAACCATGTAAATGCTATTATTGTTACTGTTAAATTACCATCTGCCGAGCCAAACCTTCCTGTAATCGACTTGCAAAATAAAAGACGAGAGGACGGGTCTGACGGAATCTGCTGTGGGTCGCAGTGGCACATAATATTTTTCAAACACAACAATGACACACAGAATACTGTCATTGTATCTTCTGGGTGGGTGATACAACAAGTTCTATCATTATTGTGGTAAAAAAGTACTGAATGGTTTCATACGAATTGCTCTATGCTGCAGAAACTTACAGAATCAGTGGTGGTGAATGAAATCAGATGACTGAAGAGTTTTATTCCTCTAAATATATATATCCACACACATACATACATATATACACATACACACACAGTCATCACGACCTCTGGTTCCATTCACAATCACTGTAAATAAAATCTTAGTAAGCCTAAGCTTCTCTTACACAGAAATGTTAACAAATCGATGGTGTTCCTCTTTAAAGAACACTAATAAACTGTATTTATTTATCTACAAAGAAAGCACCATCCTGCATGTTCAGTTATATTTAACAAAAGGCAATTAGTGAAACAAATACAACCATTGTACTCATTCATGTCCAGTAGTGTTTTTAAACGGGTTCCTATTCCTCCAACTTATCCTACCTTAGAACAGCTGAGTATTGTGATATGTTCAGAATATAAAGTCTAAATAAATCCAATAGAAATCTGTAGAAAAAACCTTAATATGAAATACACTAGATCATATTCACAAATGCTAGGCATAAATACTATAGATAAGTAAGTTACAGTTAAGTGAATTCTAATGAAACAGATGGTAGTTAGGAGTACCTTACTGCACATAGTAGAGATCAGTAGCATATAAGTAACATTGACATAAATAGTGATATTGCACATGGTTGGACTATTGCGCATAAGATATTGCACATAAGATATAAGATATAAGACTACTGCACATAAGATATGAGGCTGATGCTTGAGGTCATTTGTCATTGCTGTTATTGCGGTTTTATTTATGTGTTTTCGCCATACAGCCCACCCCTTTTTTTACTTTCCCTCATCGTAATCCCTCTGGAAGCGCCTCCGTTTCCTCTGAGAAGCTGCAAGCCACCACACAGGCCAGAGAGGGATGGGGAAAATCAACTCCCCCCCCTCCAAAAGTCACACTTGTTCCAGCAAATGGCGTTAGCAGACAGTTCAATCAGATGCATTGTGCTATTCCAGCAAATCCAAATGGGCTCCATTTGCTCGGGCTCATCTGCACAAAGCAGCCTTGGGCAAAAAATGGGAATAACCCAGCTCTCAGGCTCCAAATGCATTAAAGTGGTTGAAATTTAGAGCTGCAGCCATGCTTGTAGAGGAGCCTCAATACACAAACACAAACACAGCCATGGTCCTGTCTGATCTGCAGAGCCTGGACAACATATGCATGCTGAAGGAAAAGCGCTGTCGTGCCTGATCAGAGAATTACACCGATATGCATAAAAAATACAGTCTAAAAGGGCAGTGGACATCATCACACAGCCACCAAAACATTAATTCCATTCATTGAGGGTCAGCAGCTGCAGGCAGACAGTGGAGCACGACAGACACAGAGACCACCTTATTCATTTCTAAACACACGAAGAGTGGTTTGTGCACGAATAATCCGAAACTGGCAAGCAAAACAGGTCTGAAACATGCTTGAAAATGCTATATTACATACTGAACGAACACACACACGCACGCAGGCGAGCGCGCGCGCAGCCTACGTGACACGTCCTGTTTACTTCTCCTCTGTAGGAACACAGCTCGTCAAGAGCCGAGCCGAGGAGCCCCGGCCCCAGCCCCGTCCTGCTTACCCCTCTTGTCCCGGTCTTGTGTGCTGTTGGACCGGCCAGCCCCTCTCATCGCGCCTGCTCCCCTTCCTGTTCTTCCTCCTGCTGCTGCTGCTGCTTCCCTCTGTTTGTCCGGGGCTGGAGTAGCGCGTGCGCGCGCGCGTGTCTGTGTGAGTGAGTGAGCGTGTGTAAGGAGAAGTGGAGCAAGCTCTCCAGCTCTTCAGACTGAACCATCCAGGCCGCCCACCTTTAATAAGATGCACTTTTACTGGGAATTTCCACCCACAATCACCACCACACTGAAACCTATAATATATAAACAAATATAGGCTTTAATGATTCTATCAGACATAAACAAATACAGGCATTAATAACTGTAATATATAAACAAATGCAGGTATTAATGACTCTTTAATAATCAGACATACCAGCAGTGTTTCCCTTCTCCACTTTCTTACTTTTGGACTCTTTATTGCCACTTTAAAGGGCCCATGTCACTGAAAAACAACTTTTTTGAAAAATAAAATATGGTAAAATGTTGGAAATGAAACTGAAAAAAACATTTGAGGAGGTAATAAAAAAGTACTAAAAATCAGCCTAAGGGATAAAGATAGGCTATATAAAAATTTAGGGGTGTGCCAATCTGGTACTCAATTTTGGTATCGGTCCAATATAAACCAAAATGACTGGATCAGGCATTGGACTCAGCACTGTGAATGTGCAGCTGTTCAAGAAGCGTTTACTGATGGACAGAAAAGAAGAGTATTTGAAATCCCAAGCTGGACATTTCGGCTGACATCTTGGTTGTGTTAGTAGCCTAGTGAGTAAAACACTTGCCTGAGAACCCAAGATCTGCATATTTGCAGGTTCAAACCTGCCATTTTCTCCTTGAGCAAGACATTTAACCCTCAGTTGCTCCAGGGGACTGTCCCTGTAACTAATGATTGTCAGTCACTCTGGATAAGAGCGTAAGCCAAGTGCTCTTTTACCCTTCTTAGACTGAGCTTTGGAAATGTTAATGAGAAGTGTGGAACCAAACCCTTGTTCTTGTAACTTACACGTTCACAACTTCACAGAAATAAAAGATCTTGTTCCTTTCTTCTACTGTACTTATGTTTTTTTTTTGCATTTATTCTAATGTTACATGGTATTTTTGCCAGCAAAACAGCTCCACACCAACTGCTTAGTTTTAAACCACTTTCATGGCTGCCTGGGGCCTGTATCTCACCTGTCTCTTTACTCTTTACTATGTGGCATGCTACAAAGGAATTAAAATATCACTCCTGCAAGTAATGCATAATATGCCTAATAAATAGGCATTTTACACTATACAATGTTTACAATGTGCACAATATAGGGGGCTATTTGGCATACAGCCTAAAGACTTATATATAAACATGTACATGCTTCCTGTGTGTGTGAAATGTCAAAGTACTCAATACCATAACATTCTAAAACCACATTAACTCACAATGCTAGGTCACATAACCATAGCCTGACTGGACTGCAGCTGTCGTGGAGGAAAGGCGGCCTTTTTGGCCTTTCGTGCCCTCCTGTGTGCTCTGTTTAGACTTTCTCAAGCTCTAAATATCCATACAGTCTCAACCCTGTGTGATAAATGTCAGTGTAACTGGATTAGGCCACTGTGGCAGACTATTGCAGTGCAGGTAATTATAAAGCAGCTCCCCTGTGACTTCTGGTCTAGATTGAGAAGGACGATTTGACCTACTGTAGTGGTATCTGTGCTTCTGCATTCAGCACAGAAATCACCTGAAAGAGGCTGCTGGTCTGTGATCAACACATCAGGTTTGTGATGACGATGACGACTTCCCAGCAACAAACTGAACCCGGACGTCAGCCGGAGAAAACGTCTTTTCTATCGCCACGTTCCTTCCCCTAAAATTCTCTTGCGTCAGGTTGACTATTTAATGAGTCAGTGCTCAGACAAATAGCTGTGTTACGAAATACTGCAGCTTAGTCAAAACACACCAGTGAATAAGGCCTAGATTAGGACATTAATGAGTATTAAAACACACCCTTTGCAACCATTTCCAGAATACAGCAGTCAAAACATTTATTTTATAGGGGCCATCCTCTGCACTGTTCTTGGATTCTTTTGAGTTGTTTTCTTAGGTTTATGTGTCAAAAACAGTCATCATTAGTTTTACATGACCACTTTCCAACCTCCCTTAGAATTAAATTTGTTGCTGCCCTGCCTTTAAGACAGATATGTATAAACAACCTCTGTTTAGAATGGTCGTCTCATTCAGAAAGCAGGCCAGACTGAAAAATGCCAGACAAACATTTCAGATTAGAAGGAAATCTGTCATAAGAAATAAGCTTCAGCCATTACTTTCATATGTGTGACAGCCATAACCAGTACAACATTTATTATCACCATATTCCCCACTCTGCCACAAACTTTCTGTAGGAACAACACACTGCATCGCTCCAGTGGAAAATGGGTAGGGCTAAACTCCAAACCACTGAATGAGTTGGTTCTTTGGAAATTATGTCACAGTTGTGATGTCACAACCACGATAGATTCAAAATGGGCTGTTTTTTGCGACTTGGTTGAATGGATTAAGGTATGTTTTTCAATCTTTGCAAGTACATAAGTAAACTTGAAAAAACAAAAACAAAGAGAACCAAGCTCTCCATGATAGAGGCCTTTTAAAACTGCCAAAATATTGCTTGTTGGAGAAAAAAATCAGAATAGCAGGCTTTAGGATATGGCGTAAATACGACCAAAACCCAGGCATGTGATGTGTCCGCCAGGGCCTCTGCTATTTCAGGAGGCACAATGATAGCCTTTATCAGGTCTGCCCAAGATAATAGCACTAATTATGAAGAGCTGCATGGTTCTGTGAGCAAGATGGAGAGTGTTTGCACCGTGCGAGTGACACAGAAACAAAGCAGAACCCTCAAAACATGCAGGATTAGGAGGCAGATGAATGATGGAGAGGAAAAGACTGTTGGACAAGAGGTCAATAGGGATTAAGTGGGTTAGAGAGTGAGAGAGGGAATCAGAGAATGGAAGAGTGAGAGGGAGAAGACAAAGAAGGGAAAGAAAGATCATAGGAGGGAGAAAAGTCAGAGCTGGAGACAAAGCTGAGTTGGAAAAACAAAACAAAAGAGAAAGTAAATACAAAAGAAATTGGCAGTGGTAAAAACAGAGAGAAAGAGATGGAGGACAAAGATATGGAAAAAATACGAAAGATATGGAGATAATGAGAGAAAGAAGAGAGAGATCTGGGGTTGAAAAAAGGTGATTGGCTGGGGAGGAGAGAAAGAATAAGAAAAGGAGTGTTTATGCAGACAAATCGTATTCATAAAGTACAGAGTTACAATTCAGACACAATTGGATGTTACACATAAAGGAAATGTTCAAATTTAGTCTGTTCTTCATGTTCCTTGGGTGCAGGCAAATGTTTCTGACCCACATTTCACTTTAGTTTAGAACTGGAGCTACAAGGCTAATGTTGCTAACAAACACCCAAACATTTTCCAGTTTAGCTGGGTTTAGAGAAGTTTTGCCAAATTTGTGGAAACAGACTGGGTGACTACTGACTTTGTAATAAAGTTGGCTTTGTAGCTCTAGCACTTTAAAAAGGGTAAATGGAAAAAATTGAGTAAATTTGAGATTTTTTATGAGTACAAAGTAGGGCTGCATGATAATAGGAAAACATGCGATATGCGATAATGTTGAGTATTGCGATGGCGATATCACATGCGATAAGTAAAAACTTAGCCTTTATAGTGTTAATGTTTTTCTGCTTTGGATTTGCTGGTAACATAGACTCCAGACGCTGACTAGTCTATGCAGAAAACAAATGAAATGCATTCCAACATGTTTTTTTGTAATAATTTACTTAAACAGAGCATTTTAATGCCTCCCATAAAACATATGAACCATTGAACATTGTTGAAAAAAATCTGAAAATAATTTTTAAATAATTGTAAATCTTAAATAAATGTAAACATAATTTAAATTATAGTAAGTTCTTAGCCAGAAAAGGAGCAATCTATAACAATGTAGTTTAACTACACACACTGGGGAACAGTCACTGTAGGACACTATGCAATGTAATGTACCGTCTCTGTGTGTGTAGTCATGTAAGTGTATGTGTGTCTCTGTGTGTGCACACTTGTGTAAACGTGCTTTATTATGGCAAGATTTTTGCTAGGAAAACCAGCATGTTTAATTTGCTAGGCTTTAAACATGTGCGCTGGCATGTTACTATATTTCCTGATGTGCTAAAAATCTCTCTCTATTCTCTCTTAAGCCTCTTTAATGTTTGGAGCTCAGAACGTGGGGTTAAATTGCAGCAAATGTTTATTAAAAGTGTTTAGCATAGTCTTAAGAATGCTTTTAGCTTACAAACTAATAATAAAGGTAAAAAAAAACAAAAAACAAAATGACTAAAACACAACAGATACGGGTGATGTTAGCTTCGCACCCAAATTATTCGTTCCACCTTAAATGATGGAATGGAAACAGAAGCACGATTTAAGGTGGAACGGGTAATTCGAGCGAGAAGCTAAGAGGCTAACTTTAGCCACTGTACAACCCATAAATACATGGCTCTGAGTGACAGAGTCGTTGGAGATGAATTATGACAATTTATTAGTATTAGCATTGTTAATGATGGTTTAATACAGTGGTTGAAAGATGAGCCGTTAGAGCTCCCAGGGGCAGTTAGCGGCTAGGCTAACTACAGCCCGTCCGGCCGCCTCCCTCTAACCCGGCCGCCGCAACACCAGAAACCAATGCGAGACAGGCAGTTGAGCGCAGCCCGCCGCCTGTCTCGAACCAGTTCTAGATTGGGCATCGGCACAGCACCAGCACCGTGGCGGTGGAAACGAGCTGCTAGTGGATGCCTTGTGTCAGTTAGAGCTGAAAATAGCCCTGCAGGCGAATCTGAATCGCTCACAGAGTGAATCTGAACACATTGGCGAGTCAGTGAATCCGTCGGTTCACTTCCAATACTGATTCAAGTGACTCAGAGGGTTCAGTTTAGTGAGTGATTCAGAGGGAGCCGAATCCTAAAGAGGATCCGGATATGACAAGTTTTGGAAAAACACCATTTATCGCAGTTCAGTTAGTCTTTCGCGATATGTATATCGCGCGTGTTGATATTGCGATGACGGTAAATTTACAATATATCGTGCAGCCCTAGTGCAAAGTATTGCTTAATTTCTCTTTTTAGGTCTGGGATTGCTTATCTGTCTGTCTGTCTGTCAATCTATCTATCTATTCATTTATTTATTCATTGTCAAGTCTGGGGGGCCCCACAAGGCCTTGATCCATCCCTGCTCATCTTCTCTCTTTTCTTCTTTTTTATCCTCTTTGCACAGAATTCACTCTATAAAAATGATGGAATTTATTGGATGTATTGAATATACTGGACTATGCCATCAGCAAGTTAGACAGTGTAAAGTGTTAACCATGTAATTTTAGTATTTTACATTTTTGTGGGCTTGACCAGACCACCTCTCTCTTCTTGTGTGTTTGTGTGACAGGCACTCAGAGCACCGGAAGCTTTCAGTGAGTTTGTTTAGATAATGAATCTGAGGCGGGACCCCTGACAGGCATAATAAAAAAGCACTGGGCGGGACAACCCCCCCCCAAACACACAAATACACACGTACACCATTTTTTTTACCAAGTCATGCTTTCATCACTGTTTGACTGCATTTTTGCATAAAAAGCCCCTCCTACTATCATTACTGTTGTTGGTGCTTTTTTGTGTTAAGACCAGTCAGAGCCAGTTCATGCTTTTTGGGGAAGTTTTCTGTTCCATGTTCCCCTGTTTCATCACTGTGAATGTGAAGAAATCAGTGGATGTGACACATAGTTAACTAGCAGGAAATAAGTATGAGGGGAAAACTGGCAACAGCCTACAGTCTGGCGATCCAACTGCATACCAAATATTCAGAGGCCGGATTCACATAATCTTTGTAAATACAAACTTAATATGTGACGTGACAAACACTGGCTGTGTCCAAAACCATGTTCTTCACTCCGCAATACGCAGTTAACTTCAGCCAGGCCCCCCTCAGGGCCTTCTAGGCCTCCAGAGAAAACTTGAAATAAAGCTGTAGCTGTAATTTTTTGTTCATTTTTATTTAAGAGAAGACTTTTGCTAAATGAATCAATGTCTGTCATTTTTAATTCATGTTGATTGGTGTGTATGTGGCTGGGGGGTGGGTGGATTAGGGTGGGAGTTTATTGCATGAGTGCGACTTTAAGGCTGAAAGCATGAGTGCCACGCCAGTTGTGTGTGAGTTGGCTTTTGTCCTGTAAAATACTGAAGACAGGCAACATGGAAACAGAGCTTCAATAATCTTAAGAGAGCAACTAGAAGTGCTGGCAGACTAACGAGTGTCGACAGCAACATTTTCGTAATATTTAAGCCTCAAGCTAATACATCAGACATGAGCTAGTAACAGTTAGCCTTAAGCTAACGCAAAGTTGTCATACGTGAACAGCACGAAATTCTTTCTCTGCATTTAACCATGAAGCAGCGGGCGGCCAGGAACATGGCACCTGGAAAGCAGTGTGTGCTCAAGGGTACCTCAGTGGTGCCACTAGCAGTCCTGGTATTCAAACCCACAGCTGTCTGATTGCAGGGGGAACTACCTAATCACCAGGCCACCAGCTGCCCAGCGATGAATTGCTAACAGTGTGCGTAGGGGGCAGGAGGGGAACAACTCTGCCTGTTCAGCCGTGCGCAAGTATTGTTTTGCCCAACTAAATCGCCACCCAGATCAGATAGATAAAATAGATGTTCTGCGTGAGAAATCGGAGTTATGGCGTGAGAGCGTGTGAAGACACCCAGATGCGTGTATCTCACGGTCATTGCGTGACAGTTGGCAGCCCTGCATTAGCCAGTAAAAGTTAGCCCCAAGCTAATATATTAACGCAAAGCTAATGCACTGCCAACCAGCTACGAAGAGCACCATGAAAGTACCACACAATGCAATGCTAAAGTGTCAACACTTCATAAATGTACCTATTTTTTGTATAATTGGCTGCCCTGCACCTCTTTTTCTCTTCTATTCAAAATAAAATCACAGTTCTGCACCAACAGTCACTGTTTAAAATAATAATCTTCCTGCATCATTAACCATCAGCATTAAAACAGTGAAACGGTGAAAATCGATGAGAGGGGGTGAAATTTATACCAATCTGGAGTTTTACTTGAGCTGACCGGCTCGCCCGGAGTGGGATACAGAATTACAATTAACTCACTGGAAAATAGAGATGAACTGAAAGAGCAGCATGACAGGGTCACACAGTAGTGAGAGGGGTTTTGGTTGTCGAATGCATTTACACTTTTTATTATATGGCCCAAATCATTTCAGAATTGCTGAAATGGTTTGATCGGGTTTATATCGATTTTAAATGCGGAAGTGCTTTCGGACCTGTTTTTTATGCAACTTGCCCTCGTGCAGCTATAAGCCTCAAGATGCATGAAGTGACTGGGTGCACATGGGGTCATGCTCCATTTGTTTCCTCCTGTGAGTGGAATCTAAGCTGTTCCTAAGCTGTCTGTCGCTACCGGGCGATGGCTCCGTGTCACAGTGGGCAGATCCAGAGTCAGTGTTTATCTGAAACATCGTTCAAAACAGCAACAACCTGCACTTCTGCTCTCAGATACTTAAAGATTAAGGTTATAGGACATGGTGGCATTTGAAATATGACGCTCCACCTCGATTGCTCGGCCGCCTGAGCCAGATGAAGCACCGTCAGCTTCCTCATAAGGCAGAAAGTGGGTGAAAGGTGATTTCTAAATATACTCATAAGGCGGTGACCTCAGCTGGGACTCAGCCAGTCCTCCGTTCTCGCCTGCTATTCACCACAGAGACGAAACAGAAACGAGGCTCATCGTTCCGCCAGGGTGTGTGTGCGTGTTTACTTCATATCTGCCAGTCCTGCTGGTTCCTCAGCAGCACTGGTGGTGCAGTTTGACTGAACATGGCGTCCTTAAAATCAGAGCTCCCTGCAGGAAGCCGATACCATTCAGGGATATGGGTTACCCGACCAAGACCAAAAATCTCCAGTGTGATTGTAGGACTGTGCAAACTGTGTGTGGAACTGAGAGGGAGAGATAAAGAGCAGGGATGGGCCTCACCCTCCTCCTCCAGATACAGACCACCCTTTGGACCACTCAGGGTCGGTTTAGCTTATAGAGTTGGCTTGGCCTCTCAGACTTAAAAAAAATCAGTTACAAATTAGGATGCTTAGCAAAAAATCATAGGCATAAGAAAAATATACATCTCTTCCATTATAAGGGACTTTAGTAATGCAATCTAATATGCTATTGATTATTCTAGATGTTTTATACAGCACTATAGAAACGTTATAGTTTCTTACATAGTTACTATCAAGCTTTTTAGTGTTATAAAAACACCACAAAAAACAGCCCAGCTAGAACCTGACCCCTGTTCCAGAGATGCCAGAGATGCTGATGATAAGGAGGGTTTTATTGGGGTGCCAGATTAAACTCTACATACGTAATGGAAGTATAGCCCACCCTTACAGCCTTACTTGCTGATAAGAAAATTTAAAAAGAATCCTCTGAGGCCCTCTTTTCGGGTTTGTCTTATTCTGAATATGTAAAAAATCAAATTCATTTTTTGTCTTAAACATTTTTTTTGTCTTTTTAAATTTAATATAATTAAACAAACTGTTCTGATTAGCTATGCCTCATTCAACAGTGCAGTCTGGGCTCCTTTCAACTTCGACAGGACAGGATGGAGGCTGAAGACGTGAACGTATTAATGTGACATCACAAAAACACAAGATTTCACCAGAGTCTGTTTCTGCAGTTTTTTCTGCATATATGACCCAGACAGACCAGGATAAACAGTGTTTCCAAACTTCTACAGTTTGATATATCTTTGCTGAAAATGTGTGTCTAAACCTGTCAGAGGAAGTGTGCGCTTCATGACAGTATTCAAAGCTCAGGCTCTGTAAAGACAGGAGGGTCACTGCTCAGTGGACAACCAGTAGATTTGCCTGTTTTTACACGAAATTAAGTCAAAGTCATAGGCCTTCAAACCCCAAAACTGCAAAAAAAGCATTTTTTAATCACTTAAAAGGTGATAATACATTTTTTGTTGGGTCAAACCTTGCAGGCCTCACTTTGGACCACCTGACCCCATGTAGATCCAGGTGGGAAGTCATCAATGTTGACCATATTTTAGTCATAGGTTCTGTATTATTAAACTGCCCACCAAAAGTTTGGGAACACCTGGTCTCCTTCTGAAATTGTCTCTATCCTCTATAGGATGAGATCAATCTGCTGTTTGCTAACACTCGATGTTGTTGGTTGTTGTTGATTTTCTATATCTAACGTATAACCTTTATTAAAATTTATTTTTTTTTAAATCCTCTAATTTAGCTTACACATTTTACCTTGTGTTCCTTGTTTAAGTTCTCATACTTTTTTATTTTAGATCTGTGTTTTAAATTTTGATTTTTACTTTAAAATTGTACTTATTTTATAATCATAGAAAAGAAGCGGTTCAGGTTACATTTCACTGCGTGCTGTACTTGTACTTGTAACTATGCCTGTGACAAATAAAGAATCTTAAATTTCTAGAGGGAGCAAATATGAATATTACAGTTTCTGCTAATATTAGTGGACATTTATTACCTGAAAAAAAACCAATAAATCTAACATATGTCATAACTTTAGCACAGGCCACTTCTTTCCCACATTTTTTTCATGTTAATTTCAGCAAATAAACAGTGATTGTACATTAAAATGAGTAGATGATGTGGACTTATTTTAAAAAGATTCATTAACTTTTTCAGAGCCTGCAGCACTACCCTCTAACAAAATCTGTGTAAAATATCACAATCCCAAAGCACTTCAAAGAAATCTTGTAAAAAACAAAAAGAACCTGGTAATTTGAAGATATTTGCATACCTACAGTAAGCCCCGCCCCCTCTGGCCTTCTTTACCCAAATAGCTCAAAATGGATTTTTATTGCTTCTATAAGTGCCTAAATAGTGATTTCAGTGTTTTCTTTTCCAAAATATAAAAACACACACTTTTAGCCCAAAGGCGGTTTAAAGATTTGAGTTTGAGTGCTGACATCACCACGAGAGGGTAAAACCTGTAGCCTTTGGCTTTATTCCCAGCTGGGACTTTTATCACTTCACTTTTGCATAGAAAAATGACAACATTTAAACAGCTTTCTTTTTTAATACTTCTGTCAAATAAAAGTTGATCACAGACCAGCAGTTACATACAGGCCCATTCTCAACAGAGTCCTTCACCTTCTGTAAGCCAGTCTAATTGGCTTTTGGCTGTGGGGTTGATTATCTGACAGGACATCGAGAACGGAAATGAATGTCTGAGACAGACAAAGCAACTGCTGATATTTCAATCCATAATGAAGTTATTTTTTCTACAGTGCAAGGACATCACCAAAAAAGTGTCTAAAAATATTTGGTGATCTGACAGTGCTTTGAATAAGGCAAGAGAGAGCCATTTATACAGAGTGGTAATGAAGCTTTCTGAACAGAATGTTATCAAAAAAAGGGCAGATGAGGGTCACACACTGGTCCGGTTTGGTTCAGTTGCATGGTCCTAATGGAGGCAATGAATTTAGTTTTATAAAGATCCTTCCAAATCCTGGTTTTGGAGATCTACCACTCAGCATAGTTTGGCTGAACATTAGAGCCTGGTGTGGTGGATCTAAAATCCAGGGAGGCAGATCTCTAGGACAGACTGGGCATTCTAATAGAGTAGTAAAAAAAATCTTATTAAGAGTTTTACCATTACCCTCAATCTTCTCCCATTACCCTTCCAAGACATGTTTAATGTCTAAATGTGATTTTTTTAGTTTAGAACTCAAGATACTAGGCCAATTTCGTGAAAAAACACTAGATGTCAACAGCCACCTGAATTGTTCCCTTAAAAAACATCCCCAAAACCTCTCGAAATCTACTCCAAATGCATCTAGCTCTTCTTTAAATCCAAGTACACAAGCAGCATGGACCCATGCCGGAAGCGCAACAAATGGTAAATCATCATCATACGGCGAAACAGTTCTCCCGGTTTGTGTCAACGCTTGAGGTGTCAGAGGTCATGCTGAGCTTTGTTTGGTGTTCCTACATTACGTAGAACCAAGGTTACTGTAATTTAAAAAACATGAAATAATAATAAATGCTACTTTTGAAAACGGTCACTCACAAATGCCCATGAAGAACCAAAATGGCCAAATTTATTTTATTTTAGGTTTTAAAAATAAATGGAAAAAGATCTTTGAACCTGGGAGGACAAGTGGGAGGGGAGAACCCACCGAGGGAGGCAGTCCGAAGAGTGGCCGAGCGACGGCACGTGGAGTGAAAGAGCAGCAAACAGCAAGCATGTAGTTAAGCAAACACCGGTTTAGACTGTTTTTCCACTACTGTATTTGTAGCATCGATATGCATGATGATGTGTATTGTTGTGTAACATGGCTGGCCGCAGTGTTCGTCTACACAGTGAGGTTTAGTTTATTTTTTATAGCTTACAGTAAGTCATACCGCGTCTTAAACCACGTCTGCTCCACCTCAGTGAAGAGCTGGATGCTGTTTGAGTGGGTCGAGGGAAGTTTTGTCCTCTTTTTCCAAGACTTTTTCTAGGTTCTCTTTTTTTAGGCTGTTAAAAATGTGTCTGCTTGGATTTGGCTTTGCTTTCCTGACATTTATCTCTTCTTTTTTGAATAACAGTTTATGGCCACCCAAATTCTGGGGAAGTACTCAAGGAAATGGTTTGGCTGTCTATCGAGTTCTAAACTAAAGAAGCTAAATTTGGACTCCAGACACATTGTGGCCAGTTGAACATCTGAGTGGAAAATGGTGTATATCTGACTTTTGACCAAACTATTCCTTTGGATATACTGAAGTATACTTAACAAACATGAGGAGAGTGCATCCAAATAAGGAGTTTTGATGGCGTAATATTCACATAATACTCTCAAATGTAGAGGAGCATTCAGACAAAACTGGACCAAAGTGTAGTATTCTAGGTATCAGGGAGTACTGGTTTAAAGGTAAACTCCTAAAGAACGGGAAGAGGTGTTGACTCAAAACCTATTTATAATAGAAGCCAATGGGAACTTGCTCCTTAAACAGCTAGAGGTTAGAAAGTGCTGGAGTATCCCTTCAACTATGGTGAGTCTTAGCTGTGAATAAGACACTTACTGAACCAGTTCAGTCAGTGATGCTAATATTGCTAATAATGAATGAAAGCCAATAGCCACTGATTAGCGTTAAATCAAATAATATGCTACCTGGTAACCACTGGCCTTAATTCTTTGTTAGCAATGTTTGCATGTGTGGTTAAATTGTTCCTTCAACTGTCCGCTATATTTCACAAAACATGAATCATTTTCAGAAAGACAGTACAGCTTCTACACAATTGAATACAGAAGCCAAACTGTGGAAAAATAATTAAATGTTTTCCAAAATAGGTTTTCTTCCCTTTGCTCAAAAAAGGGGATCTAAAGAGAAAGACAAAGACAAACGTAGCATTTTTGATGGAGTGAAGGCATGATGGCCCACCAGCGAAACAAGGAACACACACACACACACACACACAAACACACACACACACACACACAAACCCATACACACACAACTTTGCTCATTGAGTCCCAAAGCAGAGTATGTAGATGCTGGGGTGAGCGTTCTCTTCGAGTAGACTTTCCTCCATTTGGAGAGGATTAGGAGGACGAGGCAGTGAGGAGGAAGGCTCAAGGCTTAAGGCTAAGGGCGCTTTAGGCTGGCAGTGCACTGCAGGTGAGTAGTGTCTCCAGAATCTCATCTATACTCAAGTGTATGAAACTTGAAAATCAAATGCAGGGCTGTTAGAATATTCAATTTTAAAAACCTATTAAATTTAGGGCTGAACATTTTGATATTTCTTCGCTATGTTGGTGTGAGAACCTATTAGTATTTGGGAGGACTGTCCTTTTTTCATCGAAGGCACAAAAACTGTACCCAAAACATATTCAAACATCATAAAATGGTAAAATAACAACAAAAAAATGGTTTCATTCAGACATCCTCGTCTAAGAGCCAAAAAACTGCGACCAGAAATACAACTAAAGGAGATAAAAGAGCAAAGATGCCTGAAATCACATATGAATTTTAATTTATCAGGCAAAAACAAATCTTGAGCCAAATTTACAATAAGAGGTTGCTATGAAGGCACGACACGTTTGACAAATAACACGTCACATTTTTAGTGGCTCACAAAAGCCACATTTGTATGAGGGGCTACAATCACAGCTTCTACAGCAACATACGGTGCGCAAGCAGCTGTATTAATACATTGCAGTACCTTGCTGGATAGATTTAGAATTGCAGTAATAAAAATTCATAAATTATATCTAATTAAAAACAAAAAACTATGTTTAAGGGTGATTCTGAAAACGAGAACTCAAGTATTCTGTTCAGAAATGGCCCTGCTCAGGTTTTAAACATTTTTAAAAGTTTTATCTTTTCTTCGCAGTGAAGTATTTCAGAATCTTTGAATAACTATGCACATTTTTGTGGCAATTCAATCAAAAATATTTTTTTGCCCAGTCACTCACTCCCAGGCTCCAGAGCTGCATATTCAATGAAGCTTGTGATCTGCAAATGGTCTCTAACCTTTGTTTATCATGTGCTGTTAGCATTCCTGACCAAAAGGTCATCTTGGTCAAGTAACGGAGGTCACAATTTAATCATTTTGCATTAAGTTTTCATCACTGAGTTTTTAGGCCCATGCAAGACACATCGCAGCTGCAGCACGTAGAATTAGGCCGGTCCCGCAGGCCAGTGCGTGTCACGATGCTGGTTATAGAGCATTAGAGTATGTGTGTGTGTGTGTGTGTGTGTGTGTGTGTGTGTGGCAGAGCTTCTGCAGCTGTGTGCTGACTCAGCATTTTTTAATCAACGGCCTCCCTTTCACCTCCTCCTCCACTCTGATGCAAGTATCACTCCTTCCGCCTCACGCCTCCACCCATCTGTCCATCCATCCATCATTCTATCCGTCGACTCTTTCTCTGATTTCTTTTCTGTTTCTCCACCAGTTAGTCCATGGATCCGTTCCCTCCCCACCAATCAGCTCTCTTCGAACTCTCTAGCTTCTCCCCCCTCACTGGCTGTTGCAGACGGCGCTCTTCCCGCTGGCCGCCGCCGCTTTCTTCCGTCTCTTGTTGAGCAGAGGGTTACTGGACGTGTCCAGGTCCTTAATCTTCACCTGGTCATAATCAACACGCATGGTGGCAAGAGCGCTGGTCATTTCCTCCTACAGAGAGAGAGAGAGGGGCAGATAAGAATGAAAAAGAACGAACGAAAGAAAGAAAGACAGATTAATAAAATAAAATAAAGGGATGGAAGACAAAGAAACAAAGAGAGACAAACAGACAGACAGACAGACCAAAAGAAAGAAAGAAAGAAAGAAAGAATGACACACAGAAAGAAAGAAAATGGAAGAAAGGAGTAAATAAATAAAAGAAGGGGTGAAAGACAAAGAAAGAAAGAGAGATAAATAGAAAGAAAGAAAGAATGAATGAAAAAAGAATTCAGAAAAAAGATGAAAAGACAAAAGGGATAAAGAAGGGATGAAAGAAGGGACAAGGATAAATAAATAAACAAACAAAAACAAAATCACACAACCAATAATGTCAAAGAGAATAAGGAACAAAAGAAATAGAAATAAAAGAAGAAGGAATGAGAGCAGGAAAAAAGATAGAGAAAGAAATAAAAGGAAGGAAAGAATGAAACAATGTAAAAAAAACGTAAGTAAACCATCTGTGTACGTAACTAACAAAACAGATGAGCTGTGCTGCCCTCTTGTGGACTAAATTGCAAATGACAGTTAAACAAGCTGAACTACTGAAATGAAAGAAAATTAAACAGGTAAACTAAATCAAAACATATTTATTATTGAAATATTTGATTACAATAATCATGATCATTATTATTACTCATTACTTCAATAAATAAGTCCAAAACTACCCTACTCTGTTAGTTCATTTGGGGTCAAGATTTTGTCTGTGTGTGTTCAGAGGGGGTAAGTGCTGACTGCTGCTTACCTTCACTTCATCCCACATCTCTCTGTCCTCAGTGAGGACCCTCGTGGTGTGGAGTGGTGTTGGGGGGACCACCATAGATTGCTGGAAAAATTACAAATGTAAATTTAAAAAAATATAAAAAATTATTCTGAATTGAAAGGCCATTCATGACATTATAAAAATATAACATGTTGAAACACACACACTTTCCACTTTACAGTATTAGTGGGTTACTGTTTTACACACACACACACACACACACACATACACACACACTATTAAAACACACTCACATTGATCCAGGGATGGTTCATAAACTGGTTGATGGTCATCCGCTCATTGGGGTCTGTTTTCAGCAGCTGATTAATCAACTGTTTGGCTAAAGGAGGAGAATAAACACACACACACACACACACACACACACACAGAATTTATACAAACCGACACTTATTACTGTACTTAGATATTACTGTTTTCACATATTCATCACCTTTATTTTACCAGGCAAGGCAATAAGAACTGTTTCTTAATTATAATGACAATCTGGCTAGTGCCAGAAAGCTCTTGGAAGATAAAATAAGGTAAGAGAATCCATAGACAATTCTGAGGGGGATTTACACAGTGTTAGGAAGGCTTGAATGTTGTGGCTGATCAGTATATATTTGTACACACACACACACACACACACACACACACACACACACACACACACACACACACACACACACACAGATATATATATTGACAAAAACAATAATAATGCACCAGAAAAACTGCAAATTGCGCACAGTAATATTAAAACAAACAAACCAAAAACAAAGTAGATGAAAAAATATCAAAATAATTAACCTGAATAAACATTTACAAGTATCATCAAAAAGGCCTTAGAAAACCATAACAGATGGATACATTTATCCCATTTACTATTTTTTGTAATGAATTCCAAACATTAGCAGAAACCGACTGGAATGACAACAGGCTAAAGAAGGTGTAAGATTTTGGCTGTATTCTGTTGTAAAGATAAGAATTTGTGCCCATTCATTCTGTAGAGCATTTATGATATCAGGCCTGGCTCACAATCTCCATTCCAGTTCATCCTAAAGGTGCTGGATGAGGTTGAGGTCAGGGCTCTGACTCAATATAATAAATAATAAAAGTTAAGTAATGGGTTTATTATTTTTAAAACTGTGGTTTTATGTCAGAAACACTGTTACCAGACTGAGATACACTGGAAAATCAATGTGTGCTGCAAGTTCTGTACGATCACAGTAGAGTTTAGGTGCAGCACGGTTCCTGTAGACCTGTGGCAAAGTGCCTTAACGTGTTGCCCCTCCACCTTCCCCTTACATTCCAGCCGATCAGGGACTCCTGAGGAGGCTCATTATCCAGAGCAAGTGTTTCAGATTGTGGGTTGAAGTGAACTGAAGTTCTCAGGAGGGTGGATCTGACGGACCAGGGTTGGTGACCACTGAGTTAAATTCTCACAGTTATTAAGAATTTCTAGATCAATCAAATCAATCAGACATATGCATTTTCTCATGTGAGGAACATTAAGAAGCGGGAACACGTGTTTCTGAGCTGGACGCAGTGTGAACATGTGAGTGGCAACATGAGTGCAGTGCACGTTCACACATTCACGACAGCTGAGGCATTTACGAGGTACTATTTACACACACACACACACACACACACACACACACACACACACACACACACACACACACACACACACACACACAC
>JBBPCX010080612.1:0-28371 GCA_037974365.1 Hydrocynus forskahlii
TTTGCTCAAAGCTGGGGTTATGGAAGGGGCGTGTCTATGGGGGGGCTGGGGGTGCAGGGAAACAACACCCAACACCCCCCCCCCCGGAACCATGATCGAAACCAGCGAGTACCATCCCAACCCCCCCCCCGGAAAGCTGGAAGGATAGATCCTTTTTTTCCCCACACTTCACCAAATTGCCACATGGGTTGGACTGTGTTTCAAAACGGGGATGATTTGCTCTATTCAACACAATTGGTTCACAAAAGGCTTTTCAGCGTATGCAAAGAAATATTACAAATCATGTCTCATATGCAACATTCAAAATGTGGGTAGAGGTAAGCTGGTAAAACAAGTCGCACACCCACAGCTGAACACATACACTCAGTTCATATCCACCTGACAAGAATTAAAACATGATTTTTGAGTTGAGGGCAGCAGTGTAACCCAGTGTCTTTACTGATAGAAAAAAAACAAAAACTTTTATATGCAGTAACCCCCCACTTTAACATGGTTCAGCAGTCGAGGTTACAGTGCAGTGTGGATTTTTGCTGAGAACCGAACTAATAATTGTCCGCCACAGCCCCTCATTCATGTGCTGGGTAGCTAAGCACTGTGCCCAAACATAAACAACCCAGCACGAGGACGAGGGGGCGTGGCGGACGAGGCCCGGACATCACAGCTTTTTTCATGGCAATGTATACATTTTCATACACTTAAGTGCTAAATTAGTTAGAAAAGTATAATTTACTAATTTTGTAACATAAATATTAATTCAGCCACATTTCCACATCTAAAAAATAACACTAAATGTGTTGGGACTGTGGAGAGAAACCCAAAGAAAGTGCGTTTTGGTACGGTGAAATACCGCTGTACTCGGAGGCGGGAGGTTTGAAAGTAGCCATACAGGGGTATACAGGGGCAACATCGGTGTTTACATTCTAGCACTGTGGGAGTTCAGTGTAAACTGTACAGTACGGATACAGGTTTACCTTTACATTTTCTTTCAGGGTAATGTATTAAACTCAGTTTAGAATTAAATTTTTGGGAGCTATTTGGGGGCATATTTAGGGTTTACACTATAGAAATAGGCATTTTTAGACATTTTTATTTTACCACATTACAGCAACACAGTTTTTCACTATATGTGGGTGTACTTGGAATGTAACCCCTGCGAAAAGCGGAGGTTTACTGTGTATAACAGATAACAGTGATTTTGTCCCACTTTTCATTTTAAGGTTTAGAATATGTTTGACTATACATTCAGTTTCCAATGAATCAATGCACTGGAGGCAGGAAAAATTGTGTACAGAGCAGGTGAAAAGACCTGAGCGAGTTCGACAAGTACTAAATTGTTATTGCCTGATGATTGGTTTGGAGCATCTCCAAAATGGCAAGGTGTGTGGGGTAGTGAGTACCTACCAAAAGTAGTCCGAAGAAAATGAACAACAAACCACTAGCTGGGTGTTTCTTGATCCAACAGAGCCTATCCTAACTCTTCCAAACTGACAGAAGGCATGAGCCAGTTCAAGTTTTAATGCTACTTACAGGAAGAATATGCTCGGCACACAGTGCATTGCATCCTGCTGAGCACGGTAGCTGCTAACATTTCAGTGTACTCATGCTAACCTCCCAGGAACTGGACCTCGGATCAATGGAAGAAGGTCACCTAGTCTGATGAGTCCTGTTTCCTTTTTTACATTACGTGGACGTTGCCATTTTTCCACCTTATATATATCAACTCAAAAGTAGCCAGTTTGTACAGTTGATACCAAACAAGATGAATTAAAAATTCAAGTTTGTTTTCTTTAATTGAATGAAAGTCACTATAGCTTGCTGTACATTCTACATTCTCACCATCACACACTCTATGTGGCTTAAATACACTTTGGCTCTGCTATATATTGCATCAAGACGTCTTTAGAAATCTAGGATATTGTTGATTTGATATTTATTTTAATTACATTAAATTCAATTTCAAAATTAAATAATGATACTATTGTATAAAATCTGCCCTTCTGATGTTTTCCATTTGGACTGGTGTCAAAGAAAGAAAGAAAGGGAACAAAAATGATTGGAACTGGGAAACAAGACCATAAACACAACAATAACTCTACCAATAGTCAAGTACAAGTATACAAAAAAGTTTAGCACAGATGTGGCAGTTATTGTCGACAATGAAAGCATGATGTAATCTTCTTTTATTTCTCCCGCCTAGCTCAATGAAGAAAAATGAGAAATGATGTCTAAAGATAAATTTATGTCTCCCATTTCAGTGAAAAAAAGGGGTAAGCATCCAAAGATGTGGGACTGGGTTAGAGAGCGAGTGGCTGATCATGTGCAAGAGGGGAGAAACACATGGGTCTTGGCCCAATAAAAAGCTGCAGGAGTCAGAAATCTGTCTGAGTTTCAGGGTGCCACAGGTTGGGGTGATGTTTATGACCGCTGGGCCGGGGCAGGGGCTGCTGGTGTCCTCCACTGGAGCGTGTAGGCCAACAGGGTTAAAAGAGCGGGACGTCCACTCAGGCGAGCCGAAACCTGACCCTCGGGCCCCAAACGGCTCGTGGCCCCACTGTCACCCCACTCAGACTCAGGGCCACGGCACGGGTCACAGCACACTGAATAACACCCAACCTGGCAACCCTGCTTAATAAACAATAAAAGCAATAACTGTCCAGTAAGTCACAGCTGCCTGGGACATAGTAGTATATTAACCCTGTCACCAGCGAAGAGCCATGAGTGGACACAGGGGCCTTGTAAACGAAACAGAGAGACACATGGAGAAAGAGCAGGGGTTGCCAGAATGATCTACAAATCCGAAGAATAATACCAATGAATGCAAATGTAACTAAATATGTGTTTGAGGAAATTGATATGCAATGGTCTGCTGGTCTCGCATTTTTTATTACAGTTAGTGAAATGATGTATTAGTGGAACTTGCGAAAGCCCATATGTTTGGAAACAAGGGCTTGAGTGAATCAATCAGGTAGGTTTTAATGACTGCAAGCTTCTTCTATATATTGTGTGATTCTTGCCATTTTCAATATGGACACGTCAAATGGATGGATGACTAAATTGCTATTCTTTTAAATTCATAGATGACACACATTCCCTAAGATATCAGTGCACTAATATAACTAGCCAAGAAAAGTTCAGTCACAGTACTGAGCTGCACAGCACCATTAGTTATGTTTTTAAAATGTTCTGCAGAATTTTGTCGTCCCACATTTTGCAAATACATCGCTGAGATGAAGATACAGGAAAAATAAAATAAAATAATAATAATAATAACTGGATGCATTTCCCCAAGAAACATGAAGTGTGATTGCGTGGTTGCTATAAAACCAGTTTTTGGAGTTTTATGGGCAAAAAAATGGTTGTGTCAAAATGAATTCTCCCAACAGTTTCAAACCTGCACTCCACTGGTTGTCTTCAGTCGTTGGTCAGTGCTCTACCACTCATGGACGGATTATCTTTAATTAAACCACAAAAACCAGTGAAACGTGTTTCGTCCCTTTTTAGCCTCCTTAGCCAAGATGCCTCAGACTCTTGACTCGGCCTTCTGCTCTCTCTCCCTTTGGTATTTGGTAATCACACTAATAATAGTGGCATACTTGATAGCTCTGTCACCTCAAAGCAAGAAGGGTAAAGGGTGACTTACAATCATGAGTTACAGGGACAGTCCACCTGGAGCAAATTAGGGTTACAATGGACACAATGGTAGAAAGTTGGGGTTTGAACCTACATATCTGTGGTCATCAGGTTCACAGGCAAGCGTTGTACCCTCCTACCACCCTATAGGGTGGTAGAAGAAGATCCTGGTTCCTGGCTGGGCAGCCGAGGGTCCTTTCTGTGTGGAGTTTACATGTATCTTCATGGGTTTTCTCAGGGACTCCGGTTTCCTTCCACAGTCCAAAGACATACACTGGATATACTAAATGTGTGTGAGTGTGTTAAGCTCTCATCAAACATATTATCCTGTATATATTTATTGGATAAAGTTTACAAACTAGGTACGTTGTTAAATGGTGCATGCACCATTTAACAAAAATAACTTACAAGTAAGTTATTGGCCTTGCTTTTTACTGTGATGAAATTCCCTGTGTGGATGTAGGTTCTTTTCCCTGTGAGACGGATATTTTACATTTCAGTCAAAAATAGTTTAGGTACTGCACCCCATGTTATGCGCTGATTGGTTGTTTATATGATGCGGTAAAGGATGCTGGGATTTTGTGTGAGGAAAAAGGTGCGTGAGAGCTGAGCGTTTTCTGGCAACTGATGTGTTTCCCAGTGCTATGAAGAAAACAGTAAATACTATAAAGTGGGTGAAGACTGTGTGATCCTTCCTCAATATGGCCAGCAACAGATTGTGTTGGTCTGTGTATCGGCTCTGCTATGGACAGGCGACTTGCCCAGGGTGTGTCTCCACCTGTTGAAAGCCTGGGATAAGCTCTACCAACCCCCTTGATCCTGTTTAGCTTAAACAGCTCAGATGGATGTACAGTACAGTTTTTTCTTAAAAATATGTGGTTGGTTTTTTTATTTGTTTTTATTTCAATGTTTTAGTTTTTGACAAAATAAATGCATACTGATCAGATACATTGTTGTACATATCATCTTCTCAGATAGTCTTAGCCTTTTTCACAGTAGTGCATGGTGAGTGTTAATAGCTAGGGCGTAATAACAGTCAGCAGAGACAAAACAGTGACGCAGTGTCACTTATGAAACAGCCAAAGCACTTTCATAGCCAAAAAGGCCTGTTCTTTCTTTGAAAAAAAAAAACAAAACCTAAAATCATACACTGCTGGTGATTGATTCGGAGCACTGATAACAGTGATATGTCCAAAGCAAATAAGAACTAGGTGAGTATGTTAGCAGTGTGGCCAAGTTTTCCTGATGAGTGCCAGGGTAAGCACCTTTTCCCTTATAAAAAAAAAGTACTTCTATAGATTCGGTCCAGCTCGAATTCAGCTCGGAGCTTTTGCAGATGACTGCGTGTGTGTAATGTGTTATTGCAGCTGACCTCATGGAGGAAAAGCTCTATGAAAAATGTTAACCCCTAGCAAAACTGATGACCTGTGAACACTTCCAGTTTTTCTCACTGCAGAACCAGTGTGGAAGATCCTAAGCTACACTGATTTAATCATAAATCTTTTACAAAACTCTCTGTAACTGACTTACACGTCTGTGACGCTCACACAGATATGTTTTATACACGATCTGCTTTCCACATGCGTAGATGCTTGAGTGCAATCTGTGACTAAGACAGGTTAAAAATTATTGTAGTGCATTTATAGTGTAGTATAGGCCATTTATAGTGTAGTACAATGCATTGATAGCGTTTTTTCACTTATTATTGTTGTAATAGTGTAGAATGAATAATTTATAGTGGATTTACAGTAGCATTTATAGTATTGTGTCCCATATTTATATTGCAACGGGGCACATTTATGGTGTAGAATGGACCATTTATGGTGGAGTATAGAGCATTTGTAGCATCACACTTAAAAAAATGGGTTCTGATCACTAATCCATTACAGGGCAGACACAAAGACAAACACATTCATGCACATAATCACACTTAAGGGCAATTCGCCTGATGTGCACGTCTTTGGACCATGTGAGGAAACCCACGCAGACACAGGGAGAACATGCAAACTCTACACTGAGAGGACCCTGGCACTCCCAGGATGGGAATCAAACCAAGGATCTTCTTGCTGTGAAGCGACAGAACAAACTTTCGGTTGTAAATATATATACTGCCAAAAAATAATGTGATGTGGCAAGCATTTATTTCTTCTAAACAAAAATAAATAAATATTTTGACAACCTCGCTTTCCTCTGTTTTGACTATAGACCATGGCAGCCAACAGCACCAAAAATAGAATGAAGTTATTATTTACTACGAAATGAGGTGATATGTAATGAGGCAAAAGTGCAAGTGAGCACTGACCGACTCTCTGATTTGATTACGAGGGCTAAAGGGCCATTTTACCTGTATAGTAAATCATTGCTGCCACTTTTTTTTTACATGAGCATAGGGTTTCAAACTGCACAAATCATTAGTAAATCCATCCGTAAGTCTTTAGTTTATTTAATTTCTGCAATAATTGAGTTGATGTATAGATGTAATGTATTTCATTCATGTGGAAATGATGTGCACGTTTGAAACGAGCAATTTCAGTGCATGCTTTTTTTCAATGAAGGCCGTGATTGAGATGGCTGTTTTGTTTGGAGGAAGATGTGAAATCGTAAATTCAGCATCTCACTAAATGCTCCCTGCTGACACAGGGCTTAGATATTAATTAGACAAGTTCATCGGAGGGGGGAGTGGAGGTGGGGGGTGGACTGGCGAGTTTCCTCGTCTGCTGTGTTTAGTTTGGCACAAAGCCGGCCTGGGGCTGGTAGCCCACCTGATTAATGACTGCCTGCTCTGTGCTCTGAGTGCTTCCTGTTGGGCTTTGGCCCGGGACGCCTGTACCTGTCTACCGGCTTTTACCTCACTCACTTGATCTGTTCCTTTCTCTCTCCTTCTCTCTCTCGCTCACTCCCTGTTCCAGAAAGAGTAGAACCGAGAGAAAAGCAGCAGAACACGAAGAGCGCAGCAAATGAGGCACAATATTAATATTGTTGATTTCAAAGGAAATGCTGGATAAGCAGGTGTCTACAAACTTTTGGCCATAGACTGTACTAAATTCAGTTCTTAGACATGAGTGGGCTGAGGAACAAATTACGAGTTGGGTTAACAAATACCACCCCCCCACATGCCTGCCTGGCCAGTTTCCTAAGCTGTGCAGTGACCAGGACTGGACGTAAGGACGGTGAGGAGTTTTCTCGGAGATGATACAAGTGCTGATGGGAAAACTAACATCACCATCCATCACTGTGTTGTAATCTCTCTCTCTCTCTCTCTGACTGTCTTTCTCACATACTCTCTCTCTTGCATTCTTTCTCTATCTCTTTCTCTCTCTCTCTCTCTCTCTCTCTACCTCTAACTATTAATCTCACTTACTTACTGTTTCAGTAAAAACTTTGGCTTCCTCCAGGCTGAGATGAAAGACAAAACCAAAGCTTTGAGGCTGTGTGTGTGTGGGATCAGAGCCCGTCAACTCTATATGCAAGATGCACCAGTTTTTCGACAATGGTTCTGGTCACAAAAGAAAAAAAAATGAAACCCCCTCCATCCGTGTGTGGAATACACAGTAATCTAATATCACAGCGTCCGTGTATCTATGGACATGTACTATGTGGACCTAATTGTTCACCACAGTGTGGACATGTCCAGATGAATGAATGAAGGAACGGCTTGATGATAAATCTTTGGCTGTGTTCCGGGGTAGGCTGGGACCCCGGGGCCCATCTGCTGGCCCCTGCCATGAAAAACACAGTGAAGTCCTCCTTCCCCATGTTCCATACACTTCTCACTGCATTCCCACCATCAGCATATGTTTTATGTTAATGCCAATAGCAGATGGACCTGTTAGCAACCACACTCAGGCCCAAAACCACAGCTTCACCGCCCTGTTCTGATAGCAAGGCTGACATTTACATGAAAAAATTATTATGTGATTTGAAGGTGCCAGCAGCACACATGCAACATGTTACATCAACACAGTTGCTGCCAGAAGAAGTAAACTGAAAGGTACAAATTGTTCAAGCAATTGTCGATGCATAAATTCAGATTCAAAGCAATATTCTTCAGTGTACAAGTCAAGCTTTTTAAAAGTGAATTTACTTGAACAGATCTAACCAAAATTGAACAGAACTGAATGGAACTGAATTGAATTAAACTGAACCAAACTCAATAGAACTGAAATGAATTAAATGGAACTGAACTGAAGTGAACTGTATTGAACTGAATTTGCTTCATATTTGGGTACATCAGAATTCTGGGTAATCAGTTGAAATGAATGTTAAGATCATGTTATGACATTATAGTGGGCACTCATATACAAATTCATGAAAATGGTGTTACAGTTTATTATTTTAACCTGGTTTGCCTAAGCTGGTTGTCCAGTCATAGCTTAGAATCCATAACTGCAAGAAAGTGCCTTCAACTGTTCTTTCAAAAGATAATTTTTGTCTGTTTCTTTCTGAAAATTTTGAAATATATTCCTCAACAATTACTCAGGATTTAGAGCATTTAAAGACGTCAGTTGGGATCAAAAGCTTGGCAACAGTGGTCAAGTAGCAGGATTTTTCAAACGCTGTGTGGTTTTATTCCTGTATGAAAAATAGAGAAAAGTTCTCTTTAGGACACTTTAGAACTGTTGCATTTTTTGAAAGAAAATTAATTAGCCAAATATCTGCCTACAGCCAGCATTGTAGCATTAAGATCAATTAATTACCACGGGGCATTTCACCCACTGGTTATATCAACACAGCTGTTGCCTTTAAGTCTCTTTTGGGAAGAATTGTGTTGATGTAATACATTTGATCATATGCATCCAATTAGCATATTTGAAGCAAAAGCTTTTTTTTACATTTTCTTCCAAGTAATTGCAATCAGTCTTGATATTTTGTTGTTATTTTGCAAGTTTTAGCATCCTCAACATTGACTTTCACAATGTTAATCTTGCCAAGTCCTTTCGGGCCTTACCATAGGGCTTACAGTTGTCGGGCACTGGCAGGTTGTTGGTGAGGCTGTAAATCAGTGTCAGTGGTTGGCTGTGAAAGAGAAACGTAATTTTCATCATTAGTGCATTTTAACCATTTTCGATGTACAGATGTCCACATTTAATAAATAATATTTTAAGATTGCATTCCCAATGAGAAATGCATGAGGCTGCATGAAAGCCCTGAAAGTGCACATATAACATGACTAACATAAAATAAAGTGCAGGATAGTACTTTTTGTCATTTAATTAAGAACAAAATGCAGTTTTCAAATCAGAGCTCAATGCACAAATGTGTGTGGGCTGTCAGCTGGGGTCTTTGGGGTGCGTTTAGGTGTAGTTTTCTACAGGAGATGAGAGGACGGTGGGCCGACAGAAGGGGATCATCAATGAGCCTTAGCCAGCGCTGTTCTTCGTGATTAATAATTTGAATTAAACTATGCAGAGCTCAGTTCAATTTGTAGTTTAGATAAACACTATTTTACTTCAACTTTAAAAAACCCTCAGATCAACTTCTACCCGTTCCACCTTTTACAGTGTAATAGAATCTCATTGTCACCAGTTAAGAAACTGCATTCACACTTGTCTCAAACCCCGCTGGGTTGTTGAGTAGTCTCAAACAGACTTGCTTGTGTTCCTTTTGTCCGTTTTTTTAGATCACAGTAATTTAGAAACCACATAAGCAAGGTAAATACTCATGTATTGGGGTGGTGGTAGTTCAGTGGGAAGGATACATGCCTCTGGACCAAGAGGTCATGGGTTCGAATCCTACCTTCAGCACACAACCACAGGGTTCCTGAGCAAGACCCTTAACCCCAAGTTGCTCCAGGGAAACTGCCCCCTGTAGTTAGGGAATGGAAGTCGCTTTGGATAAAAGCGTCCGCTAAATGCTGTAAATGTAAATGAACAGTGAAATGTGGAACAGCTCAGCAGTGTATTCATGGTTTGAATTATTGTTTTTGTTTATTGAACCTATTTTTTTTTACTTTGCATTGTTTCATTCAAAGTATTTACTTGAACTGAAAAGAAGTTAAACAGCTCATTACCAAAGGAAGTAATTTTAGTTACTTTTCAGAGTGCATTGATTTGGAGCTGAGATAGAAATTTATATTTTGCTTGGTCATTTTAAATAAATGATGTGAATAACATTACTACTACTACTAATAATCATAACATTAACAACAATAATATGTTTAATTTCAGTAGCACCTTTCTCGAACCTGAAGTATATACTACACAAAAACAAGACTAGATGGACACAGAGTCATAACACAGAGAAACGGTGTGATTTAAGGTGACTTTTGAATTGTGAAGTAGAGGAAGTATCACTAAGATTTTTTAATTCCATTTTTCAGGAGCAGCAACACTGAATGAGCTGCCTCCCATAGTGACTGGTCTGTATTTGGGCACTGAAAGTAAACCTGAGACCTTAACATGCAGGATGTGCTGTAGGGATGGAGCAGGTCTTGTATATAAAAATGAGCGAGGCCACATCAGTCCAAAAGTATCCAGACGCCCCTTCTGATTAGTGAACTATTCCTTTAAGATGCCTCTGTCCCTAACACATGTTCAGTTGCACATACAGCTTCCCAAGCTTTGCTGATAGAATGGGTTGCTCTGGAGCAGGTAACCATGCCAATGCCAAGCCCCGGTTAAAGCGGTATAAGATTACCCCAGCGTAAAACTGCAATCTCTGGAGTGATCCAGAACCTTTGTGATGAGTTGGAGTGGAGTTTTCAATCCAGAACTCATCATCCCACATCAGTACCAGATCTCAGTAATGCAAGTAAATCCTCACGGCAATATTCCAACAAAGAGTGGAGGCTGTTACTGCAGCAGAAGGGGTTTGGGGTGGGCCGCCTCCACCATCTTCACTTCATCACATGCTGCGATAAACCACTTTCAAACCACACAATGGCGTTCCTCATTAATCTTACACCTCACACTGACAGCGTCCGTACACACATTTACACTTTCTGCTCTCATTTCAAACATCTACACATGTCCACTTGCATCAGACATCACTTTCATTTTTCTTTCCCCCCCTTTTTTTCCCTCTCGTCTGTTAATGGAACGTGGAATGAGACAGAGCCAATGTCAACAGGAATGGGGGATTAATGCACTTCCTCATCTCCTCTTCCTCCTCCTTTCAGATGGTAAGTGGTGGTCCGGCTATGAAATTGTTTCCACAATAATAATAAAAAGGAAAGTAGAGCTGGAGAGCTAGAGGGGAATTGTTTCTCAAATTACCAATTCTGCGCCTCATTTAGCTTTTGAGCCCAGCATCTTGAAAACAAAAGTATATGCCTACACGCTAAATGATACCGTAATGGAACAAAATCTGAACCACATTTGGTCAGAGCGCCCCACTGGAGCAGGCCAGAGATGGAGAGATGAAAAGGCCACACGAGATACCTACCGCCTATGCGCACACACACACGTGCCCCACACACACACACACACACACACACACAACTTTTAGGCACATTTGCAGTGTGTGTCATTGTTTATAGACGTTTTTTTTTTAAAGGGGTTCAAATGGAATGAAAATTCTGAGAAAATTACATTTAAAAAACTGCACAAAAAAACAGAGCCCACAGTTCTGTTTACTGGAAATGGTTAAGTGAACTTACCGACATATAAAGTCACTGCACTGCAAAAAACAAAAACTCAAACAAGAGAGCATCTGTTGAAAATGAGATGTAACTGCTCATAGTAAACAAATGAAATCTGCCAGTGGGGTAAGCAAAATTTACATAATAAGATTTCATGAAATAAGCAAGACAAATTTAAAGTACACAGCAAACAAGATATATTACCAACTGAAAAGATATATTTCAGACAATATTTCTTCTCTGATCTAGATTCTTTTGCTTATTTTGCTTATTTCAGTATTTACATCCCATTTTCTATATATTCTATATATAAAAAGTTGGAATTAAAGGGTACGCCCTCTCATTAGAAAATTGAGAGTTTGTGATTGTGACTTTAATTTGCCTCACTTTCTCTGGGTGGGTAGAATGGCGTCCCAATACCCCATCACCCTGTTGCCTATAGTCCGCTGTCTATTAGCTGGCATAACAGAATTGGCACTTAGTGTTATTCTCCAAACATATTGAGCTGCCCAGTGATGTTGCATGCTTCGCAAGACTCAGAGGAAGCATGTTCTGATGCCTACACTTATATCAGGGTGATGCCTCACCCCTGACGCACTCACTGCTTTATTTAGTTTGTCACATTTGTCTTCTTGCCAGATTTCATAGAAATATTTGCCATGTTCTGGTGTATTTGTCTATCACTCAGCAGAAACAACATTTGATTGCCCGGCTCTTCTGTAATAAAACCACTTCTGTGCTTGGAGTGCGTGTTCGCCAAACTCTCAATCAGTGTCAGAAAGTACACTCAGTGTAAGTGGAGTGATTGAAAGGCAGCTTGAGTGTTGGTCATTAATTGGCATTTGAATGATTCTTCACTGCCTGTGGTTTGTGGCCTGTTGTGGCCTACTGAAATCAAGATAAAAATGTTTTTTTTTCCTGCTCATGAAAGCTCTATGAAAAATTCCAATAAATCTAATAAATACTAAATCAAGTAAGCTTATTTGTGGCCATATACCAAAAGCAATTGATACTCTGTTCTGGTTCTTTATATTTTCCCAGCAGTTGTCAGACTCAGTTTAGCAAGGAATGATCAAGACCATCATGGGCCAAGCCTGCTATTTTAGAGACAGGGATCTTATGTGCCAGTCATTACCAAAACCATGGCAAAACATAAGACAGCAGAGACTTATTTAACCAGGATGAGACGATGATAAGCAACGTCATATCTCCCCCAAACATGATGTCCAACTAGCTACTGTGCTTTGAATTCTTTTTCTGGTCAATCAGACAAAATCTGGAGTTTGGACTGTGGACTGTGGGGAATAATATCCGTCCAGTCAGGACTCTGTCCCGCCTGCAGCCAACTCGGCATTCTCGACTCTGTCCCGCCTGCAGCCAACTTGGCATTCATGCCAATTCTCCATCAGTCTCTTGAGCCTGCTGAGGCTCCCCTCTACTGAAAACACAAGTTGAGACAAGGTATAAACAGCTTCATAATGTACATGTAAGGCAGCAAGTGTTTCTTTGCTCAGGAAAACACTATCATTAGCCTAATTACAAATGTAGCCCTTACACAGTGATTGAGTTTATTTGGTTATTTAAATAGTTATTCGTAATGCTGGTATTAAGCAGATAACTTGTGAAATATCTAAAAGTATTATTTTTTTAAATAATTGAAATTTGCTGATGCCCAGGCTTCTTGAAGAGAGGGGGAAGAGGGTCTGAAAAGTGGTGCTCAGTTTTTTTTCACCATGAATTCCAGAGCAATTAAAATGATATTTATCTTCTCTTTTGTTTATCTTTTGTTGACTTTTTTTCAACAAAAAGCAAGCAAACAGAATTATAAAGTCTTGCAAACAGTGGGTTTTATGTTGTGTTTTACTGAAAAAGTTTGATACTCATCGAACTTTAGCTAGCCAGGCTAGCCATGAACTTTAGCTGTGTAGGGTTGAACTGGATTGTTATTTTTCACTGCTTGAAGACAACCCTCCACACTCTTTTTGGACCAGTTAGCTGTTTGGACAACCAGCAGGCTCACACTTTCACTGGCACCATGGGAGTCAGCCCAGCTAGCCACCCTTCCACAGAGAGCCCCTTTAGCCTTGTGACGTGCTGCAGGAGAGAGAAAGAGAGGACAGTTAGATGAGATGTTTCTGCAGCACTGGGAGTTACACTGTTAAAGTCCCATTAGTTTGCTCTAAATAGTGAAAGGGGCTCGATATAGCCCTGCAGTGGGGTTGGGATTTCAAACAACCAAATGCCGATTGTGTGCGCACTACACACTTTGTGTATGTTGAAGGCTTGAACTCAGTTAAAATAATTGTTTCTGTGAGTACAGTGAAAAATAACTGTTTTGCTTCAACCAAGCATTCAGCCAAGTGTTTGAAGAGATATATACTGCATTTTGGTTTCAGTCCAAGAGGGTAGACCCAAATACTGTGAACGGCTTTACATGGAATATCCATTTTTGGGTGAATCCAGTATTTTTATTAGAACTTTTCCTGACTAACTTCTCTATATTTTCTTGCTGGTCAAATACAACATCTAGTTTCTTTATATTGGTGGGTTTGAAGCACTTTATAGTGTCATCAGGGACTGTAATACCCATTTATTCTGACTGGATGCTCCACCATAATGTTTTATTCTATAATCTGCAACTTTAAATTGCAACTAACTGAACTCATACACTTCATGCAGCCAATAGGTCTAGCCTAACCTAGAAAGGGGTGTTACACAAATACAACTGCAAAGTATGATTTCACACAGTTGATTGTGTCTGTTGTGAACTCTCAATGTAGATTTTTAGTTTGCTGTGTCAGAAAATAAATTCTAATAGCACTACCTCAAATAGGCTGTACAAGTATTTTAAAGTAGCAATTGTATTGTAAATAAGCAGTGGTAGTTAATTTACAATAATGTAGCAGGGTAAAGTTCCTAAGAGAGCAAAAGACCACTGACAGCATGCATGGATTTAGCATAACACTTTGTAGGACCTTCACTTCCTGTTCCTGACAGTGGTTAATGTCTCGTTATGAAAACTTGAGCTTGCTGCCTGTTTATCAGTATATCTGAACATGTATAACATGTACTTGCAGCTACAGCTGTAGCTCTGCCCTCATGGAGCTTAACTGGGCATGCTCCATTTCAGCCCAGCAGACCCAAGATAAGTCGGGGAGATGATTCTTGGACCGGCCACGGCTTGCCCCTCACGTGGAGCCTAGCAGAGGAATAACAGACGAAGCCTTTCAAAACATGTCTTGATACGGAAGAGTCCTGTGTTTGACTGAACAGAGAAAACACATGAGAGTATATATTATCATCCAGGATGAAGAGCGTTTATGATGTCAGTGCTGGAATGGCTCTAAATCAGTTCAAAGATGCCAGTTGTGTTCAATGTGGGACATATTTAGGGTCAGATTGAAAGATATCCTTCAGCGAGACAGATCTTGATCTCAACCAATGTCCTCTTTTTCCCTTTCTCTCTCTCGCTCTCTTTCTCTTCCTCTCTCTAACTTTTTCCTTCTCTCCATTTCGATCTGTCTGGCTCAGAGCCTCAGTCATAAATCAAATTGCCAACCCTGCTGTGTTTGTTAAGTTTTTAACCCCTTGCTGTGGGTTTGCCCACGTAGCTAAAATAAAGCCCTCTTAGCCATCAGCAGGGGCATACAACCACTTTGCTGACTGCCTAAGGACTACCAGTTGGGATGGACAGAAACATGTCATGAAACAAATATTGCTGCGGCATCTCAAGGCTGGAACTTGTTCGGTTTATCTTGTATCGGGTGACCGTGAATTGCAGTGTCTCACACACTGGTGGAGAGATGCAGGTGGTCCAGCTGAGTTAGCACTTGGACTAAGACAGATGCTTATTTACACTGTGTTGTCATTATATCTGGTTTTCCTACCTGGTGCCTAACATGTCTTTGCCAGTTTATGATAAAAACCAACCACATAAGTGTACTTTTACATTTACTGACTGTTTATCCACAGATAAAGAAAAAAGAACAGATAACTTGGATGAAAATATAACAGTATTCATGCTATACTACATATTAAATGCACAGAATACATGTTCTTAGTTACATATGCAACACATATAAAGATCAAAATCAGGGGTTATCGTGAGTTATTATGGGGGAAAGGTGGATTATTAGTGGTGTGTGGCTTACTGGTAATTGCTTATATATGGAAATTCCTCTTCATGAGTGCTCTTAATAATTTCACATCGTCCTTCAAAGACATACTCCCTTGTATAGATTTATTCATATTTCTCAGCCGCTACACCTATAAATGCAAGTGCTCTTACAGAAGTATCTTCACTTCTTAAGGCATGTGCAGAGGCACACACAGCTACAGCGTGCCCGATGGGCCAAAACACGACATGGCTCCTGGCAGGACAATAAACAAAAACTGGAAAAAGAGAGGAGAGCAAAGCATGTTTTCTTTTGTGGGGTCATACCGTAGATTATGGAATAAAACCCCGGACACATGTTTGGGATCAGCGCGAAGAGGCAGAAAATTACCCCTGCTTTTTTCCTGGAAGAGTCTAGCTCATGTGTGTTTGTGTGTGAGTGCGTGTAGGCTTTCAAAAAGGTCAGCACTGCTTCAGCAAGTTTTCTTCTCAGTGCATTTGGAAGAGAATAAGAAAGAAGAGCTCAGTGGACTTGTTGGAGTTTCTGCTTAATTGGCTAGTGAGCAGAAAGCAGGGTGCTAATGATCAAATATTACATATTTTGGGTGGCACTGTGTCACAGTGTATAACACTTACAGCAAGACGGTCCTGGGTTTGATTTCTGGCTGGGTTGATTGTTTTTCCGCCTTTCGCCCTATGATATACTGTATTCCAGCACCCCTGCTGACCCTGGTCAAGGATAAGGGGCTCAGAAAATGGGTGGGTAGGTGTTTTGAGCCCAATAACATTATATAAGTGTGTTTTTTTTTTTACAAATTCTCACTGCTATGACTGCTAAATCCATTTAACGCTCCTGATGTAACACTGATGAACATATGGAAAAAGAAAAAAAGAGTAAGAGGGACCGGTTTGAGAAATTACATGGAGGTCAAGTGTTGAGACAGAAACATGAGTGATGATAACCCACTCAAACCACCCAGTCTTTTGAGAGACACAGCGCTGAGCCTTCCTCCCTCTCTCTCTCTCTCTCTCCCTCTCTCTCTCTCTCTCTCTCTCTCTGTCTCTCTCTGTCTCTCCCACGGTCAGCTCTCTCTGCATGCCTCTGGCAGGTATTAATCGGAGAGATCTGAGACAGTGTTATCAGAGGCAGTGTGATTTAAACAGGCTGGTCCCTTATTGCTGTCTCTGACTCAGACGACGAGAACACAGGGAAAGAAGGGAGGAGGCGGAGGAGATTTGATATCCAAAACACAACCACCCGTGTTCTCCAGCAAACAACAACAAATCCAGATCTAAACCTTAGTTAGCCATAGTCATTATAAAGTATTATAATTTGGGGGTATTGCTCATTCATAGATCATTAAAATATGAAAAAATCTGTGGATTTTTTTTTTTAATCCATACCCCATTTGTGTGTATAAGTAGAGTACTGGAGTTAGATTGAAAGCAGTGGCAAAATTTGACTATTAGAGCTAGGCCTGAAATGTTGAACATCAGAAAAAAATAAGCTGCACAGTAATGCTAAAAATTATAGGACAGCACAAGCTGAGATACCATATATATGTTACAGTTTTTCAGTGACTCTTCCAGTAAAAACTGTGGCATAGAGACAGACAGACTGAAAAAATTAACATTGATTAATACATTAATAAATTGATCTGTTGAACCTGCATGAAAGTGTTCACAAATGTGTTTAGGTTTCTAGCAGAGAAAAAAAACCTCTGGGTTAAGTGAATGATACGAATTTCGACTGTGGCTATTATTACAGATCATATAATTATAATATTATTTCATTCAAGCAGAACACTAAACGAGCCACAGTGATGGCATGGACTGTGACCCTATTGGCTTTTATTTGCCTGTGATCTGTTCTTTTTGTCCGTGGCAAATCAATAGGAAATTCATCTCTACTTTCATCTCTACTCTATTTTGGTAGGAGTAAATGAAGACTTCAGTGTATTAAAAGAAAGACTTTTTAAAAAGCTTTTTTATTTTCATCCATATATATGTATATATATAATAATACAATAATACAATAATACAAGTGAATCAAAATGAATTCAGTCATAGTCAAAGTTTCACTTTTTTGAGTGCAGCAATCATCAAAAGCTTGGTGAGAAAACATCGCAGCGAAGAGACTTCTCACAGACAGGCCAAGAAAATTCAGCTGTTGTGTAGGAAGGTTAGAAATACAGTGAGTTAATGCTGGGCAAACACGGTTAATATTTCAGCACCCCGAGAAACACCACACAGCATGCAGGAGGCCAAGAAACAGGCCTGCCTTTGTTTTTATAGCTTTCCTTCTCTCTATAGGACACAGAGGGAAACTAAGAATATATATAGAGAGAGAGTAAAGAGAGAGAGAAAGAGAACGAAGAGAGAGGAAAACAGAGAGAGAAAGGGGGAGAGAGAAAGAAAGAAAGTGGATAAAGAGAGAGAGAAAGGGAATAAAGAGAGAAAGAATAAAGAGAATGAATAAAGAGAGATTGAGAATAGAGTGAGAGAGAGAGACAGAGAGAGACAGAGAGAGAGAGAGAGAGAGAGAGACACACACACAAAAATGAATCATACAATTATAAAACCATGTTTTTGCTGAGACATTGCACACATTACTATTAAAAAATGAGTCTTGTTTAAAAGCGATCACCTCATTATACGACCAGACAATGACATGAGACCCTCTTTAGAGTGTTTGCATTCTAGTGGGAATTTTTGGGAAGAGTCATTAATAACCAGCCCCCTGGTCTCCCGGCCCAAGATAAGCTCCTTTACAATCCCTTTAAAGAAAATGCGAGTGGCCTGTTGACTGAAAAAGCTGCTTCAGCTGGTGCTCCCACAACATTATGATAATCCACGGCCGCCATTGTTCTCTACCAAGCCCTGAGGTTTCACCACAATGGATGCTGCGCTGTTTGGAAATGACTTTCCTCCGAAACGCAGCAGCCTTTCCCTAAATCTTTGTACAAGTCATATGCAGGTAGCTTTAGCTTCACTTATCAGCGGGGTCGGCTTTTCAGCCCAGGCCTCTAAGAAGATCCTGGGAAGGATGAGAAGAAGGGGAGCCCCGAGATGCAAAATACAATTACGTATGTAATCTCAGATCTGAGGGGAAGCACAGTGGCCTCATGGGTATTCATTGTTCTCCATGCCTTTGATGTGATTGTTCCATTACTTTGAGGTTATAAACACCGAAAAATGTGTTTTTTGTGTGTCTGTGCGTGCGCGTGGTCAACAAACACACATACACACACATGTGAATCATACAAAAGATAAAAAGCACCGGCTTTGTTGAAATGTTTTGTGAAACATGAGCGATTTCCTGCCTGTGACACAGCACTATCACATTCACATCAAGATGCTGTAGTCTCAAAATGACTGCAGCCTGCAAGGATTTACGGCACATTGCACTTTTCAGCCCCCCCAACACACTCACACACGCACACACACACACACACACACACACACACACACGTTCACTTTCTCTCTGTAATGGTTTTATGTGTGTGAGTGATTAAGAGATATCTGTAGACCATATCTGCATGCACATACTAGCCCAGTTCCACCTTCTCTGCACAGATCTATTGGTACGTACCTTTCCTAACTCAATCATTCACATTCACTATTTTATTTAATATTTTCATTTATGGACTTAACAGGTCCATGCTTCCATTTCTCACTCTTGCACCTTAAGAATCACTCCAGTTTTGCACTGTTTGTTTTGTAATCACTCAGGTTGTAACATGTTTGTGTTTGTGCTGTAATTTCTTGTAGTAGTTTACCTTTTCCAGTTTTTTATGTGTAAAGCAATTAGAAAATGTTCAACTAAATTGAAATGGTCTAAATAAATTATTGTTATATTATTATTACTATTATTATTATTATTATTATTATTATTATTATTATTATTATTATTATTTAAACCTGGAAATGTAATTAGAGCTGTTGATTGCCATTCTCTGCTCAGAGAGCAAACTGTTGTAGAAATCACTGAAAAAATAATTTAATATTATTTTTTGTTTTGCTCACTAAAATGCGAAAGCATGGATTCTGTACTTTTAATTCACACCACATTTGTGTAAAATCTCAAAATCTAGATTTTATCATGAATTATATTTGAACAGCCTTTGCAAACAATTTTCTGTTTCTGCCCTTTTCCAATATCATTTCTTGACATTAAAACAAAGGAACAAAAGCTGGGGGTGCAGAGCAGAACCATTCATTCTATTCATGTAAACTGCATGTAAAATGCTACTGTATCTGAGAAAATGTTGTATAAATGATGTGTATATATATATATGTGTTTGTGTGTGTGTGTGTGTATGTTTGTATATAGTAATATATATAGAAAGAGAGAGTGAGAGAGAGTGTGTCACACTGTATAGTGTTTGTACTGGCAAAATCACACCTCCTGCTTATAAAAAAATGTTCAAGACTTCTGTACACCCCTGTATGCTAAAGTAATACAGCAAACGACACCAATAACTTCCAAGAATTAAAACGGTGACCCCCAAACAACATCATGTACCCTGCACCCCCTGCTATCCCAGGATATCCGGAGAGACGGAAACCACAATAATGTCCTCCCGCTGACTCCAGGCCTGCGCTGGTGAGTGGGCTGCAGGGGGAGAGTGGGATGTTTAGGGTGAGATGTGTTCGCTGCTGCTGGCTCACAACCTTGCTTCCAGTCATCCTGAGGTCCACAAGGTTTTCTGGTACGGTTTCAGTGTGGAATTTGAGGTTTCAAGGGCTCATATTGTGGAAAACCAAATTTTTCTCTTGTTCTTTATCAAAATTTGTAATGTAGTATGCACACTGTTTCAGTACATTACATTCACTCCCCAGTCCATGTGGCCCATGTCTGGAATCTAAGCTGCAAATACAGCCCTGTGTACTGTTTTTGGGATGTCACTAAACCCAACACATTTATCTGTCTTAACGGGACGATAACAAAATAGCTTATTTATTTTTAAGGGATTTGAGAGGTTGGAAAGTGAGAGGTTGGAAAGTTATGACTGGTTTTGATATATAAAACTACTTGAATATCATACACACAATAAAGGATATGGGCCATTTAAAGTTATTACTGTTATTTTGCTACAGTAGCTAAATGTAGATAAACGTAATGCCTAATTTAATGGCATGGTTAGTTATGGATGTAAATACATTTCATTTGCATTCAATTTACATGACAAAGACATCACAAAAATAGAGGTAAGGATTGTTTTTCTTTTTGACAAGACAAGTCTACATCAACAACGTTTCCATCAAACTCATATGATTATGAAAGCTCTACTTTTTTAATTACAAACAAAAAGGTTGTAAAGATCCAACATCCAACAGAATCTACACTTTCCTCTGAAATTCTTTGCTCTTTCTGTGAGTCACAATTGAGGAAAAACACAAAATTACAACATGCTTCTTATTTCCAGTGATAACAGTTTCTTCGAAGGGTTATTTCACCATTGGCTAATCTACATTGTGTATTATGGTACTTTCACTGATCCCTGATCTAATCCAGAAGATGAAGGATCATTTTCTGATGAGGTGAATTCGGTGATCTGGAGGGGAGAAACACACCACTGTTCAGGGAGCAGCTTTTGAAAATGCTGAAACAGAAAAAGGTTTGAAACTCACAGAACATTTCCTAAAAATAGAGAACCTGATTCTAGCCAGTGCTGAAACATACACGGGTGATCTTGTGGTCTGGAAATCGAGCTCAGACAAGCATGAGCGAAGGTTTTCTTTTAGATGAAGGCGCGACTCTTTGTCTCTGTGTCCAGATGAGTCTACATCTGCAGGCTGAAAGCAGTTTGGCCGGAGCTTTATTTTCCTTCTCTGTCCATCATCGTCCCCTGGATGTGCGCTTTCCCTTTATGTTTGTCTTTGTCTTATGTTACAGAGAATAATTCAAAATGTCTGTTTGTCTTGGGTCATCCTTTCAGCCACTCGACACTACCATCTGTGGCCAGCAGGAGACTCCATTCACAAAAGCAAAAGACTTGAGGGTGGTAATGAGTTATTAGAGGAACTTTTGACAATAGATTAAAGCCGAGCAAGAGCAATACAGTCTTTTCAAAACACAGATGAATGAGCAGCCAGCACTTTGGCATGACAAACAGATTAATGGTACCTCACGCACAAGCTGCAGGAGAACTGGCTAATGTCAGAAGGCCCCAATGTCAGTCCTCAGCCAGCAGAAACAAGAACACAGGACCTGAAGACCTACGAGGTGAAAGACGGTACCCACTCAGTCATACAGACGTTGGCTGTCAGCGCGGGAGGGCCCCAGCCTGGGGGACGGGGTGTTTGTTTGGTTAGAAGTCGATCGGAGGTTTTGGTATGGACGGGATGTAAATGAATATAAATATGAATGATGACAGGGCCGGTATGGAGTGTATGGACCCCTTCACGGTGCCCTAATGTTTTCCCTGGAAACTGGATGTGAGATAAAAAAAACAATACACTGATGTGTTTGAGTCTGACCATATGTATTTATACCCCTCACACACTCCCAGACACACACGTTCTCTCACTCACGCACGCTCCTGGGCTTACATGTCCCCAGACGTCAATTTGAGCAAAAAGTGTTTTCTGCGGTCCGCTAACAGAACATTAAGTTTTAAACCACCCCAGCCCCTCGTCCCCATTCCAGTATATATATATATATATGTGTGTGTGTGTGTGTGTATATATATACACACACTGTAAGACTTGGCGCTGTCCCAGGACTACATACACATACAGACGTCCAAGAATGTGCAAACTGCACACTGTCACTGCAGCATTGCAAGGTGCCGTTTCACCAAGTAATCGCACCTGCAGATGGAGAAAAGAAACGTGGATAACACACCTGAGGGCTATTCCATGAAGCAGGATTTTTCAATACACTTGATAATTTAAGTGAGGCCGGTCTAATACATCTTCTTCTGTTTGGTATAGCTTCTTTTTGGGACATTTTTGTAAAATACACTGTTGTTCCACACTTGAGGACTAACTGGGGAAATGCTTGCGCTGTGGGGACGGGAGATGTGGATTTGATTAACATTCATAGAGAAAGTAATAGTCAAATAACACAGCTAATAGAGCAATTACAGTCAGAGGGGCAGCGAATAAAAAGACTTTACTGTGACATCTGTAGCACTGTTCAGAGTGACTGGTCTAAGCATTTTTAACGTACATTGTTGACTGTACATGAAATCAAAACAGTTCAATAAAACAAAATCTAATTTCCACTACACTCTCCCCTACATGCCAAGACACGTCAAGAAAGAAATCCTTTCTAATGAGTGAATTCAGCTATTTTTGGGTACTCGCTTTTCTATACACAGCTATAAACATTTATATTATGGTGTTTGAGCTCTTACAGCTGAATGCAATCACAGCAATATTACAAACATCTAGTGTAAAATCTTTCCTTTATTTAAAAAAAAATGCTGGATGAGCAGGTGCTTTCGGGTTTTTTTGGACGTAGAGTGTCCATTTTTATAGACAACTGTGTGGCATTCAGTATTCAAAATCACATAAGTAAGTCTATTTGAGATTAATTATGTATGATGATTTAGGTATGCAGCATGCACAATGTTAAAGGGGTACTGGAGAACTACTTCAGATACCTGGAGAACTACTTTTTTCAAATACCAAACTACATTTGTAGTGAATGATTTTTTGCTCAACTATTCCTTTCACTAAATGTAAACTTATATGAAGTAATGCAGCCTGTGAACTTGTTGTTTTGAGGCAGTTATTGCATCAGTAATCCCTCACACACATAGAAAGAAGAATGGTTTTACACCATTTAAAATATGAACATTGCATTATATGAACATTGCATGACAGCTGGACCAACAGGGACCTTGAAAAGCAAAGCTTTACATTTTTTGAGCTGCATTTTTAGTTATGAGCATTCTTCTTCTCCTATAAAATTATGGTTTTCTTATTATGTTAATGATGTACTGTTCGGCCTACATAATGCATACAGTACGACGTGGCCCCTCAGACGTTGTGAAGGGTCTGTGGAGAGTCTCGAGAATGGGACATGACAGAAACACAAAGAGCCTCTTATTGCTGGCCTGTCTGCTGTCACTGACCAGAGGAGCCCCATGTGGCACTTGTTTGAAGGCTGTGATGATGAATTGCTCACTGCTCCAGCCTGTCGGTCCCTCTGCCACTTGGACAACAGTGCCGGCCGGGGTAGGGGGTAATGGGGAGTGAGGGTGGGAGGGGGGAGCAAAGGCACACAAATATAATGTCGAATCTTTTCTCCTTTTCAGACTCCAGTGAGGGAAAATAAACTCTATATAAAAGTATATTTTTGCAGGTTTTGGGCCTGATATTATTTTACTGGCTTCTGCATTTACATCACCCATTATTTCACCGGAGTACTCAGATACACTCTTAAAAATAAAGGTTTCTAAATGGCTCTTGGCATGGACATACAGTTATAGGAAAAATGTTTTAAGCGGTCTACATGGATGCTTTTTGAGGAAATTTTCACATCTCATTTACAGACCTGATTCTTTCAAAAATCATCCTTTACCAAAAAGCTCTGGATCATAGATTCCAGTTCAACTCATCCTAAAAGAATTGGATGGAGCTCCATCACTCCAGAGGACGCAGTTCCAGAAATAGCAGCGATTACTCAAAGAATGTTAGCAGCATTTGGCGACTGTAAAAATATACTTATAGGTTTATTTTCCCTCACCGGACTCCGGAAAGAAAAGGGTGTGTGTGTGTGTGTGTGTGTGTGTGTGTGTGTCTGTGTGGTGGATAGAGACACCTAAAGCTGCACTTAATCACAGGTTTTGTTACTTAAATAACCATCCAAAAAAACATCCATCCATTTTCTGTGAGTCAAATGAAAGATTTTGGTGTCAGGAATCATATGCTTCTATGAGCCCTTTGGATGGCTCCTATATCCTGATGTCAGGATGAGGAATTTTGCATAGAACCACCCCTCACCTGTCGAGCCCCACCCACTAGATTAGTTAAAGATCCGCCATTTTTGTCTGCTGGTTTTACGAGCAGCATAAGACACCGAGCACTATGGCTACAGGCAAAGGCAAGTCAGACATGAAGTGTTGTGTTCATCTTGCTCTGGGTCCGACTCAGGGTCGAACATATAGGGCTGGACAGCGGCTCTGTTTTCTGCCATTTTCATGTGTGTTAAACGCGCAGTGTTAGCATGGGATGGGTGGGGCGTGGCCAGCAACAGCTTATTTGCATAAAAGTGACAGAGCCCTTAAACGGCTCACTTTGAAAGGGACTGAAACTGTCAAGAACACAGCTGGTGAGATCTCTTTATGTGAGAGTGATGTTGTGCAAAGAACTTCATGAACATGTTTGTGTAGCCCATAGACCTATTATAACTTGTTTAAAAAGAGATATAATATGTCCCCTTTAAGTAACAAAACTTGTGCTTCACCACAGCTTTAGATGTCTCTATCCACACACACACACACACACACACACACACCCACATGCACACACCATGTCTTTTCTGTTCAGAACCCACTGAGGGAAAACAAACTCTTAAGTATATTTTTACAGTCACTGAATGCTGCTAACGTGCTTTGAGTAATCGTTACTATTTCTGGTCGCAGGACAGTGCCAGCGTGCTGGAACAGTCCAGTATGACGCAGAAGTGTCAGTTAGATGCTGACAGTGATTAATTGAGGGCCACGACCAAAGCAGAATGTGTCAGAATGGCTCTGTGTGTGTTAAAGGACATGAATATTTGAAATGCCTCGCTTAATAAATAAATAACGGACTGAGAACGGTCCGGTCGGCGCGGCTCGCTCACGCTCTTGCTCTGTGAGACTGAAGGTGATGGGAAAGTGTTTTTCTCCTTCAGACAGCGCTCACTCAGCAAGGCAATGAAGGGGAATATTTCAGGTTGAGAGATTGATGCAGTCCGTTGCTATCGGTCACACACACACACACACACACACACACATAGACACACACACACAGACACACACACAGAGTAATAACTGGTTTTATTTACTCAGTAGTTACTGTCATTTTGTATTGGATCTGTACTTCTACTTTTAAATGCTAATATTTTAGTATTTAAAAATATTGCCTCTGTGCGAATGTATTTAGGAGTAAACTGCTTTGTACTTATTAACACTTCAGTCATTAACATGTAGGTACTCATTCCCTCTCTCTCTCTCTCTCTCTCTCTCTCTCTCTTGTTTTATTTCATTAAGCTCCCTTAGTCCAGCTCCGGGTGTTTACTCCTCTAAGTCTTAAGCTTTAGAATTTGATTCTAGACCAAAAGTTCCAAAAAGAGCAGAACTACTCTTACACACTTCACTATCCATGCTGACACTGTAGTTCTCTAGGAAATGAAAGTAGTTTACATATTACTCATTCACATTTTAATCATTAAGTTTCTTTTAGTTTCTTTTTCTGTTTACTTTCATTACATTACTTTATTAGTTTTTTTTTAGAAGTGTTCTTTGAGTAATGCCATAGAAGAACCTAAAAAAGCATGTTTGTAAATTAGATACATTTTACAGCTTTAAATGATCTTCCCACAATTACAACATTCTTTACTTTACAAGACCCTCTTTTACATGATGTGGGGGTGTTTCTATATGGATAAATGAACTTCAATGGTACAATATAGAGCTCTTTCGTGCTAAGAGAGCATGTTAAACTGGTAACAACATCTACTCTGATCTGAGATGGACTGTTCGTCTCTCACTTTGGTGCTTTAGAATTTTGAACCAAAGATAAAGAGCAGAGAACACTCTAACACACTTCAGCTCTGGGACCATTTAGATGCTGGATGTACTAAGAAGCTCCACTAGAATTAAACGGCACTGTAGGCAGACAGGTCGTTGGTAGACCTCATTTACTTTTGGCCTCTTTTATTTCTACCTGAGTAATTACTTCACTGCAGTAACACAATTTTATGCTGCTGTTCATTTAATATCGACTGGAACTAGCAACACTTTTACATTACACACACACGCGCGCGCGCGCGCCTGCACAGACGAGGATTTTGCACTCCCCTCCTCTCCTCATATGAGCTGAGGGGGAGAAACTCTCTCCAAGCAGAGCAGCGAACAGCCGCTGGAGCGAGAGCAAAGCGCGCGTGCACACACGCCCACCTTTCGGAGGGTCGCAGCGAGAGAATGGCGCGGGGGCGAGATGCTCCGCGCGCTTCTCCGGCGCGCCACATTTGAGACCTTAATCATCACACACCACATCTTCCTCTGCACGGGACATCTACACTCTCTCTTCACACACACACACACGCGGCAGGAACGAGAGAGAGCGGGAGCGCGAGAACGAGCGCGAGGCTTTTTACTCGCCATGACCGCGCGCTCTGCGCTCTGGTGTCTGCTGCTCTGCGCGCTCTGCCCCCCGCCAGCGGCACGAGACCCCCAGGCACAGTGCGGCAAACCCAGCACGGTAAGCTGCACCAAAACCATTCACAGCGCATCTGCCGCAGCTTTACTGCGCTGAACTAACACTGCGCGGGAACTGCACCTTTTCTGCACCTCTGATGAACCTCTACTGCACTTTCTGTCTCTGGAGCTTCACTGCACCCCAACCTGCTCTTTACTGCACTTCAGTGGACTTTACTGAACTTTTACTGAACTTTACTGAACTTTACTGAACTTTTACTGAACTTTACTGAACTTTACATAGCTTTTACTGAACTTTTACTGAACCGTACTGCACCCCAACCTGCGCCTTACTGAACTTTCACTGAACATTACTGCACCACGACTAGCACTTTACTGAACTTTACTGCACTCTTCTGTATTTTACCTGAACTTTACTGCAGTCACTCACGCACTTTACTGCACTTTTACTGCACCAACCTGCCCTTTCTGCACTTTTACTGAACTGTACTACCCCCACCTGCCCTTTCTGGACTTTTACTGAACTTTACTACCCCCACCTGCCCTTTCTGCACTTTTACTGAACTTTACTACCCCCCACCTGCCCTTTCTGCATTTTTTCTGAACTGTACCGCAGACCTGCTGGATCAAAACTATTGCACTAAAACCAAGTATAAGCTGGAGATTTAGTACATTTTACTGCACCTTTACTGCACCTCTGTACACCTTTACCGCACCTCTGCTGAACCTCTATTGCTGTTTTAAGCTGTGCACCCTGGTGAGTGTGGAGAGTCTGTTTGGGTCAGTCTAGTCTTTATGGTCAGCGGGTCTGATCTTCAGTGCTAATGAAAGAATCAAAACAAAAGTTCAGATTTATTTCTGATGAAGCCACACAGCACTGCTGGTGTCCTCAGGGTCTCTCTGTTATCAGCTGGGGTCCTTCTGTTACTGTGGTCCAGCTCTGTCTCTCTCTCCTCAATCCTTCTTGCACGTCTCTCTGAAAAACGGACCCCCCACCACACACCCACACACACACACTCACACACACACACTCCGAGAGCACTCAGTAAACTAATGCACCGAAGAAATATATATTCTTGGTCACTAAGCATTATTATTGAACATGAGTCATATTAATATTTCATAATTAACCATACAATATTTTTAAATGATTATATTTATCAAATGATTATATTTATATTTCCTATATTTATAATATATAATCATCTCAATTGTTTTTTTTTTTACCATTTACCATTTTGTAAAATAACTGAATTAACAACAATTCATTTAGAATACTATTTGCAACACTTTTTCTGACTTAACATTATTTATGATCATATATTATAAACAATATTGTTACAATTATTATTATTGTTATTATTACTATTATTATCACGATTATTATTATTATTATGACTAGAGATAAATTAGTATTTAAAGTATATTTGGCTGGAGATGATAGTAGTGAAGCATTTCTCTCTCCCTCTGTCTCCTACCTGTGTGTCAGGGTGAAGAGTGTGAGATGACAAAGCATTTTGGACAGATTTAGTTGTGGTTAATAACAATAATTCATAATTTAAAATAAAGCAGTGAGTATTTTACCACATTTACACACTCAGATCGTGGCTTTACCATCTCTCTCTCTCTCTATCTCTCTCTCTCTCTCTCTCTCTCTCTCTCTCTGTGTG
>JBBPCX010080641.1:0-28361 GCA_037974365.1 Hydrocynus forskahlii
ACACACACACACACACACACACACACACACACACACACACACACACACACACACACACACACACACACACAGAAAGATGATTTGTGGTCTCGCATTCCCATTCTCTTCATTGCCACACCCAAAGCAGATAACAGACCTTCCCATGTGGGTTTCAGATCATTTCAGTGGTGTGCAGTGCCAGACATTTCATAGATTTCTATTTTTACAAAAAATAAATGTAATTTATTAAATGAATGATAGATGCTTACAACATTTTTTAAATCAAAAACGGATTATGACTATGTAAAAGCACCCTTTTAAATCCACCTCATGATACGTTTTCAACTATGCACACAGTGATGGACTAGAACATGAAGTGTGATCTGTAAACCCTAAAGACAGCAGCAAAGATATTTTGAACATGTTCACATTCTCACAACTAGTTTTGACACTCACATTAGAGTACATAATTACCTATGTGGGTTTCTGTAGCCTCCAAAAAACTAAAACCTCAAGAAGCTGCATTTAAGTATGGCGCAAACATTTCAAAGACAAGAGGGGTAAAAATAAAGAACGATAAATTAAATATTAAAGTAAGGTAAAGCAACGTGAACACACCATAGCACACAGTGTAAACTTCTTTCTCTGCATTTAACCCATTCACCAAGGGAAGCAGTGGACAGCTAGCTATGTAGCGGCTGGGGAGCAGTGTGAGAGGACTGTACCCTGCTCAAGGGTACCTCCGTGGTGCCACTAGCCATCCTGGGATTCAAAACCATGGCCTTCTGATCGCAGGGGGAACTCCCTAACCACCAGGACACCAGCTGCCTCATGACCAAGTGCATGACTAAGTGTGTGTTTTGGTCCCTAGAGGCAGGTTTTATGTCCTAAAGACCATTCTTTTTCTCAGTATGCACAAGATGTACAACTACTATCTCCCAGATCTCTGCTGGTTTCACCTGGGTTCCTCTGAGATCCGAATAAGAATACTAAAGGGGGGCATCACAATTAAATTAAATCTTCATATTACTTTCAAATGGAGTGGGCAATATAACAGGAGTTACATTTCTGTGTTCTGAGCATGTTTTGGTAACAGACACGTATTTATCTTACCCCAGTAAACAAATAAAGAGACTACTAGTGCCTTGCTGTAGTTTGCATAAAATGAATCAATAAATGAATGACTTTTCCTCCCCAGCCACTAAAGACTAGGACAGTAGCCATCACTGGGCACAAACCTAGGCAGTTCCTAAAATACATGTTTTATTAAGAGAACATTATTAGCCCCGTTTATTTATGTAGTGCAGTATGTGAAACATTAAATAAAAATCACTATTGCTGTTCCAACATGTAAACATGTTATTTTATATTGTTGCACATAATTTATAAACTACCAGATGTTTTGTCCGCTTTCACAACAAATACATCAACAGAATTGGTTCAGAATGACTTTGGATAAAAAACTGTGTTTCATTAACGTATACTGCAACTTAAGAACATATTCTGCTCTCCTGTAAAGTTACTTTTCTGGAGATAACAATGTTGTAGAAATGTTACAGAACTGCGCAAACAGTGTGACCTCAGAGCATCAATGTACACTGTCTGCACCTTGACCTTATGTGCAGGTTTCAGTACAGTCTTTCTATTTCTAGGTGAAAGACAGGCTCCACAACCCTCAGCTCTGGAGAGGCAGTGGCTAATAGAGTTTTGAGTGAACACAAGAAGGAGAGCCTGAGCCTGCTCAGCTTGTTATGCTTGTTGCATTTACTGTTCTTTGTTGCAATTCCTGTCTCCTGAAAAACAATCCAAGTGAGGACGGTCAGGTTAGACACTACGGATTCAAATTTCACTTCCTATTAAAAAAAAAAAAAAAAAAAAAAAAAAAAGGCTGCAAAGCAGTACTCAATTAATTACAGAATAACATTTTGCATCAATATGTAATTAAAAAAAAAACACTGCTGCAGCAAAAAAAGGGAGTGTGTGTGCCAGTTAGGATATGTTTGTGTAATGTGTAGATCTGCATCTGTGTCTTGGTGCATTTAGAGGTATCTAGTGTTAAATTAATGTATGTATACTCCCACACTGCAGCAGACCAGCAAGGTAAACAGCCAACCATAACAATGTAGACGTCACCCCTCCACGCCCTGTTCTGAAATAGGTTTCGAAGCAGCCTCTGCTAAAATCCCACACATCCATTCCCTGTCTCATTTATACTGCAACTGATACTTCATCCTCAGCGTTCTGACATCTTTGCAGGAACGCGTGTTTCTTATGGGAAACACACACACACCTCTCATGTTCCTCTCTAGGATAAAACGGAAGCACACACAGATAGAGTGGAAAAAACCCTCCCTCAGCGGATACCTCCACATCCAGTCACGTAACTATGGCAACGGAATGTCTCTATGGCAACAAGCGGGGTCTCTTCTCACATGCCTAAATTATCTGGCCCAAAAGTCACCCACAAGAAACTACCTAAAAGTGTTAGGCTGCATCTGGCAGGTCTAAAAAAAGAAAACAAAAAACAAACAAAAAAAACCCACCAACAAAAGTAAACCGAGCTCTGTGCGGAAGACACCGGTAATCTTGGCATAGATCAGCATTTCCTAATCCTGCTTCTGGAGCCTCCCCGCACTGAACATTTTCCAGCCAACTAACCAGCCTGCTTTACTTTCGCTCAGGGTAGATATTATGAGCATTGCTTTTAGTATTACGGTCAGTCGAAACCCCCTCTTTTTTCTGCACTAGCTGTCCTGACACTTTGGGGACAAGTCAATTTAAGTTCAATATTTTCTATAAAACCATTTGGGCTGGAAATTCTAACCTGCATATTTGTAAGTGCCCTCCATTTCTTGATAAAACTGCAAAATACTAGTTCCAATTAAAATGCAGGTGTAGAAGAAGTCACAGGAGTATTCAGGTATTATGTAAGAAGAAAAACAGACATGTGCCTACATCATGACCTACATCTATTTACAGCAAGAATGACTTTAAATATTAGATGAATCCAGGCATAAACCATTTCAATGATTAATAAAGGGAGAACAAAGAACAGGAGACCCGTCCAACCGGCCGGGTAAAACAGTCCAGGCCAGCAGGACCCAGGTCAAAAAAGAAGCTTTAAAAGGGTTTAAGGCTTTGGTGGATTTTGCTATAGAACCAAACGGCTGAATAAATCCTGTCACGAAGCCGGGGGGGGCATAAAACTTGACACCCAGCCTCTCTGACAATGGGTGCAAGCTCTAAATATGTTAATACTAATTTTGTCCTGTTTAAATGTGATTTTCACCTAAAGTAGTAGTTTGCTGGCTCATTTTTATTCCTGACGAAGGAAAGGCGCCAACAAAATACACTCAGCCCGGAGCTAGCCAAGGGTTCCGCATCTCACACTCAAAAAGTATAAGAAAAAAGGACCCTAACTTGTGTCCAATCGCTCTCTCATAGTCACTAACTGGTCTGCAACTGAAATAACATTAATGAATTCTGACACCATTTGTACTGCTGGCCGTTGTTCCGGAGCTCCGAATGGACTGAGCCGGTCAGTGTTAGCCTCTCAGCTAACAGCCAGCCTCTCATCAGCAGGGGGCACGGATGCGAAATTCGCAACATTTTTATAAACCTGAACAGACTTCCCGTTATGGAATACACAAAAGGGCAAATAAAAATAAGGAACGCATTAATTGCCCTACCTGTAATCCAACAGACGTGCCTCTTTGCAGAATATTTTGGGATTTATTTGACCAGCTCCAGAGCATCAACTGACGTTCCCAACATCAACCGAAGCAAGCTCTTTTGACCAGTGAATGAATCGGTTCTTAAGAACCGGTTCTATCTTCATAAATAAATGACTCTTCGTACACAACATGGCCAAAAGTATCGGGTCGCCTGACCATAACACCAACAGGGACTGTAATGGCATTGCTTTCAAATACACAGACTTTAATGTGGAGTTGGCCACCCAAGCTTTCACTCTTCTTGGGAGCCTTTCCACAAGATTTTGGAGTGTTTCTGTGGGAATTTGTGCCCAGTCATTCTGTAGAGCATTTATGAGGTCAGGAACTGATGGTTGACGAGAAGGCCCAGGTCACAATCTCCGTTCCAGTTTATCCCAAATATGTTGGATGGGGTTGAGGTCAGGGCATGTTCTTCCACACCGAACTCATCCAACCATGTCTTTACGGAACTTGCTTTGTGCCCAGGGACACAGTCATGCTGGAATTCCCCAATCTGAGTCCACAAAGTCGGAAGTATGCTGAAGCATTAAGATCGTCCGCCACTGGAAGTAAGGGGCCACATGAATTCCATAATTAAAATGGGTGTCCCAATATTTCTGTCCATATTGTGTTTTGACTACAAAGGCTGGAAAGGTTGATTCAGCTCAGCGATTCTTTTGAACTGTATATTTCAGTGAATCAAGTGTATGATGCAGCAACTCACGGGCTTCGTTTTAAACCACACACTGTAATACTCTACACACGGTATACTTGAACGCCTGGCACTGTACTATTTTTACGCCTCTTTTAATGTGGTTCTATTCAGTTTGGGACAAAGACATGCAGTCAGCCAGCTGAACTTGTGTATTGACTCGAATGATTCAATGGGAGGGAAGGGGTTCAAAAGAACGATTCTCTCACATCTTTGCGATCTATGCACACGCAGAAGCGGTTAAACAAACATTTAAATAGCATTTTTATCAAAATTTCACTCCATAAAAGCGTAAAATATAGCCTTATTCAAAACATCCTGCTGTCTTGCCTTTTTCCGCTTTGTGTTTTATGTATACTGCATCATATTTTGTTATAGGCACAAACACAAAACTTTACGCGTTCCAATGTAATATATTTAGAGAACATGATTTGAATCGAAACGAGGAAATTTAATGAATTGAACGTTCAATTCACTGAAACTGACGGTTCAATAGAATCAGTTCAGCAACTTGAATGGAGCTTTCCATTGGCTTAGGCGGACCCCGTCAAGAAGTGCTAGCATCTGATTGGCCAGTAGGCCTGGTTGACGGTGAGCTTGACCAATAAAAAGCTACAAAGTATTCACGCCGTGAGACTCTTTTACATAATATTATAATGTAGGACAAAGGTCGTTTCCTCAGTCTGACCGCACTGGTGCAGCTGGCTGCATGTTTTCAACTAAATTTGCCTACTCAGAAGATATTAGAAAGGTTTCGAGGTTTAGGGCAGATTTAACCACAGTTGTACTATTTTAAAGCTCCCTTCAGTTCCATAACAAAATAAACAGTATGCCAACTGACCTGCATGTTATTTTTTCAGTTTATAACACGAGTGTGTTCCTTATTGGGGTATTTGCCCCCACAAACAAACAAAAAGTACACAGTGTTTCACAACAGTGTCTTAGCTTACAGAAACAAACACGATGAAACAACTGTTTGTTCAGCTGAGCTGAATTAGGTCAATTCTCTAAGTTACATTGGTGTGGATATGGATAGACAAGCCATCCTGAAATGAAAGTCTTGTAACATTAATGAAATGATGACAGCAGATACTAAGATGCCTTCTCTGGCAACACAGTAAGAGTAATTTTTGGTAGGATTTTTAATTTAGTAGGAATAAAATACTAAAGATATACCATGAGAGGTGAAAGCAGCAAAGCAGTGCAGGAACACGGTGAAAAAGGGATCAGGAACCAGATGCAAAGGACTGAAATGGAACAGAAGAAAAAGCAAGGTCCTTTAAATGAGTCTATGTGAATTCTATGAAAATTGTACATAAGAGCACAATATGGACAAAAGTATTGGGAGACTTGGCTATTACACTAACAGGGACTTTAATGACATTGCATTCAAACACAAAGACTTTAATACAGAGTTAGTATCCCATTTACAGCTATAACAGCTTCCACTCTTCTTGGAGAGCTTTCCACAAGATTTTCAGTGGGAATTTGTGCCCATTCATTCTGTAGAGCATTTATGAGGTCAGGCACTGATGTCTGATGAGAAGACCTGGCTCGCAATCTCCATTCCAGTTCCTCCCAAAGGTGTTGAATGGGGTTGAGGTCAGGGTTCTGTGTGGGCCAGTCACGTTCTTCCACGATGAATTCATCCAATCATGTCTTTATGGAGCAGTCATGCTGAAATAGAAAAGGTTCTTCCCCAAACTGTGTCCACAAAGTTAGAAACATGGCGTTTGTCCAAAGTGTCTTGGTATGCTGAAGCATTAAGATTGACTGGAAGTAAGGAGGACACCTGAATTCAGTAATTAAGAGGGGTGTTCCAGTACTTTTGTCCATTTAGTGTACATTGAAGCAAGGAAATGTGACCAGTTACTATCCACCCCTGCAGGTGAACTTTGGTAAAACTACAATGTTCTGGATGTTTTTTAGAACTTCAGCTGGAATTGATCCTTGAGAACAACTTTGATCAGATGACAAGCGACATAATGCTCAACGTTTGCCTCCTTTTTAAAAAAATGTGATTTTTTTAAACACTGGGTGGCGCGGTTGGGTAAAAATAGGCCACTCAAGTCACATGACAACATAGAGCACTTCTATCTGAATTGGACAAACCCCGCCTCCCATGCGTGGATTGATTGTGGGAATACACTTTTAGCCAATCAGATTCCGCAGATGGGATGCTAGTAGCCAATCCCAGCGCGGGAGGCGGGTAAATGGAGAGTCTTTTTCTGTCATTCATAGCTGAATAAGGCTGGTCCCAGACCAGCTCTAAAGGGGCATTTCCTGCCAGTTTAAATAAAAATCTTATGTTTTTTCTTTCTTTGTGCTTGTGGTTGTGCAAGAACATTTAAAACCCTCAACTGAAAGCAGATCTGTTAAGTCCAAAAGCCTAGAGAATTTTGGTCTGTTCCCAGTTCCAGCAAACCTCCACAAACCTGTTTTTGCGTTTTTCTTAAAGCTACCTCAAATGACAGTATCATAGCTTTACCAGCATATTTGATGTGACCCAATAATTTTTTCCACCTCGATGAATTTTATAATGAAGAGAGTATCAGTGGATCCATTCACTTGGTCAGGGATGTGCCTCAGAAAACAGATGAACCTCTTCATAGCACAATATGAGGCTATAATCTGGTAGAATCTGTGCACTTTAGCACTTTGAACAACACCATTTCTGTATAGCAAAGATAAAAAGGCTTTTTATCGTCTCCCAGAACTCCCGACCGTTGTATGAACCTGCCCCCACTGGCCTTACCCTGTGGCGTGCTTTCACTCTTAATCAAATGCAGTGTTTTCCCTGAATAACTGCAGTGATTATTGTTCTAACCTGTGTGCCCTTATTAGATACACTAATTGCTTACAAGGGGGTGGTGTTGCCAGAAGGGGCAGAGTTAGAAGAAAGAAAGAGAGAGAGAGAGAGAGCATGCACCAAGGGTCACGTTTTTACATGTTGGCTACTAGGTTCACTCTATCCAGGGCCTTCAGAAGATAAATTTTTGCCCAAATTTGTTACAACACTGCTTTCAGTGTAAGACTTGGCGCAGCTCTGTGAGAAGATTTTGCCCGAGCTGCTGTTTCATAAAATTCTAGCACCTACAACCAGAGCAGTTCTGAGGTGGGGGGCACCCCCCCCCTTTGTGCTTAGATGCAAGGCCCTCAACACTCTCCCTCCCTCTTACTTAAATACTTACTTAAAATCTTACTTAAAAGGTTCGATATTAATTCCACATGAATATGTCATTGTTAAAGGGGATTGTTTCAAAATGTTCTGCCCAAACAAATGGTTAAAACATCATTCAGAGTGATACGATGTCAAGAGGACTGTCCAAGTCAGGGCGGTTTCCAAGTTAGAATGGGCGACCAAAGAGTTAAACACCTCTAAAAGCCATGTCACAGAACATTAGTGGTCATGAATACATTGCCTGACCCTGAGACTCATTTAATGCTGGTTTTGAGCAGATTTTGGCCTAAAAATCCATTAATGGCAGATAAGTACTTGAAGGGCACGTGAGGCAAAACAGTCAGCAAGAAAACATACATTTCAAATTCACCACCATTTTATCATCATTTACTTTTGTGGCCATTTTATAAAAGGAGATTTGAGGCCCCCAACTTTGTGTCATGCAGAACACCCTTTACCCATAAATCATCATATGCTTCATTGCTTTATTTATAACGGTCTTGTGTTTTACCCCTTCTTATTCCAAATCATTTTCTGAAGCAAAACAGTTGTACTTCTCCTCCTCTCCCAAAATCTGCTGCAGTGTTCTTCATAAGTTGTGTTTTTCATCCTTCTTCATAGCATCCATGTCCTCTCTGGTCTCACAGGACTCTCCCTTCATTCCCTCACCTACATGCCACTGCACTGTTTGACTCACAGCCCAATAGGTCAAATGTGTGGTCCAAGCGGCTCCAGGCTTCCGCAACGGCTGTTGTTCTCCTCAGTGTGCACACAGCCCTTGGCTAGATCTGGACTTTGTCTAGATCTCCACTGGACACTACGGCGGTGGCCCATATCTGACACCTAGCTTGAGACAGGACCTGCTAAACTCAGGTAAAGAGGATCACTGTTTATGGTAGGCTTTTCCTACAGGGATGAGTGTGGGCCACCAGAGGGAAACAAGGTTATAAATGGTCCTGGACTATTTGGTGTGATTCATCATTTTAAAAAACGGATTTTCGGGAAATATTTGTGGAAAGAGAGAGAATGGTCGAATCACCATTATAATATGTGTTGAATACAGAGTCTGTGAAAAAAGCTAAAAAACCCAAACACAAAGAAACAAATGCAGAGCAAAACACACAGCAGACTCATAAACAAACATCAAGACAATAAAGTTCAGGTCAGTTATAAAAAAAGGCGTGTGTCACTGTTTGTTGTGATTATCCATAAATGGCTTGGTAAGAGGTAGTGAATTCCTGCCCCCTCGTGGCGCAATGCTGTGGCCCTGGACTCTGAACCAGAAGAGTGTGGTTCAAATCTTTTACTGCAATTTTGTTTGCCAATAAAAAACTGTTTGTGTCTCCAAACACTGCTTTTAAAGCAACCACTCAATCACACTTCACATTTTCTTGCAGAAATGCATCTAGTTTTGCTTGGAAGTCTGTGAACTCCATGTTAAGAGTGCCATCCAGGTAACAGTGCCTGAGGGTACAATCAGAGCAGGGAGTCTGTAGGCCTAAGACTGGCCTTTTGGTGTGAATAGCTGCACCATCAGAAAAGAGAGGACTCAAAGTGAATACAAGAAGCGTCGAGTTGTCCAACAACTGCTGGCTCCATGTCTATTAAAACAACTTTAACTCGAATTCTCTACATGAAGTACCAAAAGAGATACCAGGCAACAGCGTTCTCATCTCATCTGGTTGGATGCTATGCTCCAGAAAGTACCGCTCCCAGCAGGAATTACTCATCTAGACACCTGCTTGGCCAGCATGCACAAAGATGCATTCCCTCTTTTGAATACTCGGTTTTAGCCATTCCAGGGACCAGTGGGAGCCATAACTCTAAAGAACGCAGCTGCACCAAATTATCCAATTGAATGAGCTTTATGAAGAGTGCCCTAATTTGATGTGGCATGATTTTTAAACTATGAGCCCACATTGGGTGGACTACAGTTGCACATTTTAAAACATTTGTAGATAATGTGAATTATGCGTTATGAGTCAAACAGGTCTGCTTGGGCCTCCACCACACATTGCATTGATGTGTAAGAAAGAAAAAGCAACAAACAACAGAATACTCCCCTCGTGTTAACATTTAAAGCTAGATTTGCTGTTTTTTAAAGCCAGATCTTATTAAAATTGTTGGTCATTATAACAGTGTGTAGCCAACATCTTTAGTACTGGAACACTTACCAATTTCTGTAGCTTCTCACCGGCTTAATCATAACACAGTCACAACCCACAAACCATGCTGTCTGTCAGCTTTGTTCTTGCTTTCAAAAAGATATTTTGGGGTTTCTGACCTGTGTTTAAACACAGTGAGAATCTACAGGAAAATGGTTTCTCAGTGCTATATAAATTAGCAAAGTGTCCAGAAATGCATTTTAAAACAGCAATTTAGTGTTGAAAAAAAAGAAACAGGTAAATTGATTTGTCCATCCGTGTGCTAATGAGTTTAGTTTAATTAAAAAACTGTCCAGGCTATGATCTCTTCTGTGGTTCTTTATGGATGGGAGTAAAAAAGCAGGACAGTATTCATGTCTTTAGACACAATGTTTTTTTGAGGAGTTTTCAGAGAATCTACATAGCAAAGAAATCAAACAATTGGATCCTTGACCAAATCAAGATTCACCTCTCTTGAAGGTGGAGCTCTAATTTTGGACATATTACAGGAAGAACCACTTCATTGGAAAAACAACTATGCTTGGAACAGTTCATGGTAAAAGAATAAAAGGATCTCTAGAAACAGGATGGATGGAGACAATCAGAAGTCATGACTAAGCCATTAAGAAGCCTGAAGGACAGGATGTTCCGGAGAAACTGTATCAATATGGTCATCAGGAGTGGGAATTATTAAAAAAAAATCTAATTTATCTAATTGGACTAACTATCTACAAATAAATCACTGTGTGATGAAATACCAGAGAAGATAAAGAGGAAAATGTCTTCTTTAAGAAAGCAGTGCATGTGATTTCTTTCAGTCAAGTAATAATTTATTCTACTCTTATCTCCTGCGGCTGATTTAAAGTGCAGCCCCTGGAGGACTCTCTCTCACTCACTCACTCTCTACATCTCTCTCTCTCACACACACACACACACACACACACACTTCAGTAAAGGCCTTCCTGATGTTTTGGTTGAAATAGTGTCAAACCATAAATAATTCCATTATTACATATATGGACAGTATGGTCTTTAACTTGCTGCATTACATGACTGGACAGTCCTTCTGTATTCCTCTTCATCTGTAATGTCTTTGCTCGTAGTGCCTTTAGTAATGTTGCATTTGAAGCAGCTCTTGTAACAATGCTGTCCAATTTCCTCAGTACTTTGACATCCCTTCGAACGGTCATGGTTGGTAAGATATGCTCTGTGGAAAAGCCCTGTAAATGTCCTGTCTCTGTTTTTGTTGGCCCAAACAGAGGCTCTGTGTCCAACTCGCTGCCTTTTAAAACAAAGGTGGTGAGTTCACGATAGACTCTTTGGTTCTTTTTCTTTCTTGAAGAGAATTTCACTCTCATTCTGTCTCTCTCTCTTGTTCCTCAGACGGAGGTGGACTGTTTGATGCTGTGGAAGCTGAGGCGTGACGGCGAGGTGGGGATGGACATCGCCCTGGCCACTCGTGTACGAATGGAATGTTTGTCCTGCCAGCGGTGCCATCTCTTACGTATTGCCAAGCGTACCTGGGTAAACACACACACACATATATATTTGCTGTGCATATACTCTCATATTTTTATCCTTCCCATTCAAACGTCAAAATGGAGACATTTATTGAGCATACATGTTATTGGGTCTACCTGGAAACCCAGGGTTTCTAAAGATAAGTTCATTTTTATTTAATCGTATTATCATTATTGCTGTAATCTGCAAGTATTGTATCAGAACCAACAGTTGATTTGTCACTGCAATCAAAATAATAAAAGTATTTTTCAAGACACTAAAATCACTCAAGACACAAAATCACTCTGAAATCACATTTTATTATTTCTAAAAGCATCCTTTGGAAAGAGTAAAATGGCAAGTGTATTCAGCAGAGTCCTAAAACAAAAATAGATTTCCACTTTCGTCATCAGAGAGTTCTGGCAGCAGAATAAACATGTCCAGATAGCAACCTAGGCTACAGTGAGTGACTGCTATGGAACAAAAGAATGAAGTGCTATAAAACAATTGCTGATTTATGTTTGTGCTTGTATTGTGGGTGCAGGGCTTACAGAGGACTGAGCTGTGCTTACCTCACTGTTCAGAAAACAGTAGAACACAGACACAAAGAAGCCCTGAGAAATAAAAAAAAAAGAAATAAGCAATACGAGAATGCACAGAATGGAAAGATCCACCTCCTCTTTGCTGATCTAATGTCAAATAATAATAATAATAATAATAATAATAATAATAATAATAATGCCCTTTACTTGCTTTCTAGTGCAGCTAAGGACGGATTACCTGAAAGGACTGGAGGAAGGAATTGAAGTAGATGAAGACAATTTGGGAGATCTCGTCCTCTCCTGGGTTTACAAAAAACAGCATGTACGTGATCCCTAGCAGAGGCAATAGCACAAGTGTGGCCTTCACTGCCTTCCTAAGGGGTTGGAGATTGAAAACAAGAAGCAGAAAATAAAAAACACTAACAAAGTTCAAAGTTTGTAATCAATATTTTTAGTCACATAAAAGCAATTTGCTCATGAATAAATATGACTTACAGAAACAGAATAATTTAGAAAGCTAGAAAGATTAGCAGGGTTAGAATGTTGTGTTCAGAATGACAAACATCTGTAGGTAATTTGAAAAACATTGAGAAATCTGTAAAATATCATAACTGATGTATGTATAAATAAAGTTTTTTTCAAACCAATAAAAACGTACTATCTGGATTAATAACATTATTTTTTATCAGATGGTTAAGATGTCTGTATAAAGAGCTCGTTTTAAGGAGCAGTGTTTGTGTAAGAGTATGTAAATGCATGTGTACCTGTACTGGATGGTCTCTGAGGTGGTCGAGGCTCGTAGTTTGGTCATGAGAATCCTTACAATGTTGAAGAGGAAGATGAAGTTTATCTGTGGGACATTCATAATTAGAGTGGAAAGGAATGTAGAATGATGGCATGGCTGTGTGTGCTGATCCACAGAAAGAACAGAGTAATCAAAGTCTTCTCACCATAAGCACCAATATCATGGGGCCTTGGTAGATGTAGTCTGTATACACGCCTGCTTTCTTCCCAAACCAACACCTGATAATAAAAAAGAAGGAAATAATGAATAAACATTGCATGACTTCAGCAACATTCTTCTGATATGAGATGGACAAAGTGATTTTATTAACTGGTGACTTGGAAGGAAAACATGTGAAGAACTATAAAATCTGACACTCAAACACAAAATATTATCCGAACTAGAATGGATTGTACTTTCAGGAAAATACATTTGTCAGGCTCTGTAGCTTAAGCTCCAGCTCTCTAATTTTATGGCCCCCTCCTGATTACTTTTTTATTAAAGCATGTCCTAATCCCAAAGTCATGTTACCAATAATTCACATTCACTTTCTACGGCATCAGATCTTGCTTCTACTTTCGCATGTTGTCTTCACTTTGAGGTCCATGTTATGCAGGCACAGCTGATGTATTTTGTATGAAATCCTCCTTTAAGGCATATGTGCCAAATCCCCAAACCTCTGTTATATTATTTACACGGCATTTTATTTATAATTGAATAACTGGGTGGCCCCTTTTTCCCCATTTCCTTTATTTCAAAGGAGATGTTCTTCTGGGAAAAACAAGCACTGCTTTATACGCTGCTTTCTCATGTTAATACTGACACTAATGCCACAATAAAATCAAATCCGTTCAGGAAGACTATTGATTTGTAATGCAGTTATCTGGTTTTCTATGGGTTGATTTGATATATTTACTTAATGAAAAGAAAATGCAGTTTTAATGTAATGAGCTGCGAATGTAACACGATTATACCCAGCATAAACACAACCCATTATTTTTCTTATTTTCTTAATGGTTACTACAGGCAACATTTTACAACAGGAAATGGGAGGGGTTTTGGTCATTGCAGAAGCATCAGAAAGGGACATGTTAAAATTAAATAAATAGGTAATTAAATCTTACTAAGTAATGAGTGCAGGAACATTTCATCAGGTAAACAACCCTATTTTGTTTGGACAGATGTTCTGAAACAGACTGAACCAATGTTTCAGTATCTGGTGACTGGAGAAACTATACCATATCTCTACTTTTGAATATATGTATTTTTCTAATTAAGGTGGTATTAAGGGTAACAATATAATGCTGACAGTGATACATATATCGACTTGCTTAATGTCTCAAAATTCCGGCTACAATGGGTGGCAAATATTTCAGTGTTGTGGCTCACAAACTATAGAACTGCCCCCTTTAGGATCTTTACAATGCTTCCTCTCTCGCTTCCTTCAAAACCCAACTAAAACATATCTATTCTCTCAGTGTTATGCCTCTTCTTGATTCTGCTTTATATCTGTTCTTTCCTGCTATTATACTCTGAGTTGCTGTAACTTGGACTGTTTATGTTTTTACTACTGTCTGTTTGTGCTGTTTGTTCTATTTCTGAACTAGTTTGTAAATAGTATATATTTAGTATAATAGTATATATATATATTGATGCATTCAATGCAGTGGCCTTTACAACATTTTATTATTACCATTAATAACGCCTTTATTAAAAAATGACATGGTTTATTATGCATTTTCATAAATGATCCTTGTTATTATGCATTTTTATAAATGAAACATTTCATATATATGAAGAAGAAATAGTTAGTTTTTTCTATGTAGATCTAATATTCTGTAAGAAACACATAATCTCTCAACATTCTTTTACAAGAAGTATCTTCATATCTTACAGTGCATTCGTCCAACATCATGAGGAAGATCAGAGAACACAGACAGATCATCAGTATTCATAAAGCAGCCAAATGAGATGACAAAAGCATGCTTGCCACCATACCAGCAGTTTCCTTACTGCCTGAGAATGACTTAATCACTAAACATGTGATACAGACTTACTTTTCATTGTCATAGTAGAGCTTCCCTATGGCCCAGGCTACAATAATTGGAAAAGGAATACCTGAAAAAGAAAGAAAGCAATCACTAAATGATTGTTTATTAATTTTTTTGTTGTTTATAAATTAAACAACAATGAGGAATTAAACAGTTATTCGAAATTTCTGCATAATTAAATGGTTAGGTAAACAAATTCATTCACAATGAAAGCTACATCTCAGAAATGTACTACATGATAATGGTTATGAATATAGTCGTAGGATGTTGCAAGGAAAATACCCAAAGAAAACTTATTTTTCAAATCAGATCAGCATTATCAACATTACATATGAGAACTCCCAAGACACATTTAGGCTTTCTGGTGGTTTTGGAAGGTACATTTTATATTTATGCAATATTTCTGCTTACATTGTGACTGCTGTTTAACTATCACCACCATTGTAAAGAAATCTGAGTGATTAAGTTTCTCTACAATTAACCATTTCACATCAAACCCACTCTATGACTTTGATTCTCAGTGAGAATGTTAATCAAATCAAAACTATTCTCAGTCTTTAAACTCTGATGTGCTTTAGGTTTGGAAGATGTGTAGTGGTATTTTTAATCATGTATGTATGTTTGTATTACTTGTTTAGTAGAAACAGATGGTAAAAGTATGCAGAGATAGATAAGAAAAGTCTTAACACATGACATGGGTCTCTTGGGTAAATGCATTTTTCTTCTATGCTTCCTACAATGGTCTTTAATTCAGTGATGTTTCTGTTATTTATAGTGTTAACTGGTGCGAATTTGCAGTGGCTTACACCAGCCGATACAGATGAACATCCATTTCTTGAGCCTGTCAGTGGAGTATGTGAGGACGATGGCTGTGTGCAGGTAGCAGCCCTCTCCAAACATCCAGAAAAAATTAGCCATGTGAAAGTAATTATACAACATTGTCACCAAACGGCACCATGGCTTAGAGAGAGAGAGAGAAAAAAGAAGAGAGAAAAGGGAGAGAGAGACTAAAGTCAGGCTGTTTTTGCTTCTCAAATCAAACCAAGCATTATCTTTTAACCAGAACTAAATGAATTAAGAGATTATAATATTTGCCAGCATGTTTATTATTATTTATTTTATTATATTGATAGCTGTTTGCTACTTTCCTTTCCTGTTATTTTACTGTATTACTAATGTTATTTTAATAACACTAATAATAAAAATAAAGACTTTAAAATCACGTGAGTAAATATTAAGCCACACTCTGCAAACATCATGCAAATTGTAACATATTAACAGAAAGCATTTCAGATGTGGTACTGTGCAAAAATCATATCATGTACTGAAATACGTGGTTGACAGCCTGAAAATCCTCCAACCTTAAGAGGAGTGGTCAGACCCCAGGTGCGGCCTATTTCTGTATCTGAACCATCTGGATGAAGTGATATGTTTGTCCTGTATTTTTTTTTTATTTCCCATAACATGAAAAACTGGATTTTCCTTATTTTGAGCTAAAAGACAGTTATGTAGTACTTAACATGATTAACGTTTCAAAATGTAGCACGTACACCTCACTGCTTATGCTTACTTAAATAATAAAGCTGCACATTCTGAATTCACTGAAACTGGTTATGTAAAAAGAATCATAACTGTTCATAAACCTACATGAATGTCAAAAATTAACCTCAGGTTGAAAAATAAAATATGAGAAAAATGTAGGATATAGGCCCTTTATAAATGTGTTTAAATTTGTATGGAAAGCTTACATGAGCCAGATCTTTAGTAGAACAAGAGGAGCTATATCAAGTTTCATTTACAAGTTTGAGTAACTCACCACATTGCTCTCATGTACATCAGGGCTCATGGTGAGCTGAACAACGAACCATGTGGCATTCCTCAAGATGAAGGCAGAAATGAGATTCCAGTGGATGATATTCCTCAGACAGCGAATACTCCTATATAAGGAAAGAAAGCAAACAAATTCCAAGTAATAGTCACTCATTTTAAGAATTGTAAAAATATGCATATGCATTAAAATGCACATACAGTACAAATTCTTTATCAAAGAATTCTACTATGCATATCAATCTCAATTACTTTTTATTCTTTGTTGGTGATTGTTAAAGGGCCATATTTTGTATTTTATTTTTTTCCACCGTGAGGCCCACTCATGGCATATTATTCACCAAAACAATGCCAATTCACTGTTACATGGCATTCCTTTCATTGTCGCTTAGAATAAAACAGGCTGTTGCTGCAACTGTGCCTTTAAAAGATAATGTATGTAGACCTCCGTTCTGTTTGGCTGTCCTGTATTAAAAAGCCCATTAAAAAGCTCTCCAGGCTGAAACATTCCTTATAACTTTATTATAACTTTATGCTCATGTGAATGCTTGTACATGCACTGATTCTTGTGATGTCACAAAACAGCTCAGTTTGCATATATGGACGTTTAGGACTAAAGAGTTTAAAGTTAAACTTTAATAATTGTTATGTACCATTTTCTTTATTAGAAAAGTTTTGGAAAATGTTCATGTTTAGAAATGTTTAGAAAATGTTTTTTAACATTATATGGGCCCTTTTTTAGGTTGTCATTCAAGAAATATTAATAATTGAGTAATATGCTAGGTCTTCATAATACAGTATGAATACTGCAGTGGTGGGTAATATCACAAAAATAAAGCTGCTTTTTATGCTGAAGGTGCCCAAACATCTGGAAATAATATTAGGCAGTCTAGCTAAATTTGCAGAATTATTTTAACACGTACTCATATCCAATTGGCAAGCGTACAGTGTATAAAGATGGACTCCCCTCTATGGCAGCACACCGAAAAAACTTTCCAAAGGAGTTCTTTTCAAAACTCAGAGGTACATTAACTGTCTTTCACACTCCAAAGATACCTGCTGTTGCTGTAATTCCCACTGCAAGCCCCAGTGCTAAAAATACAATTATATGACATATAATTGGAGATGCCTATTGCTGAAAAACTTATATATAATGTATGTTTTTTTTTAACTATTAACGTCTCTCTGACTGCAGAAAACAAAGGATTTTGAATAGCTAGGATATTCATTTACTTTAGTCTGACTGCTGCTGTGCTGACAGAGCAGAACATGAAACTCACTGGGTATCCCTCATTAACAATGTGTACACTCTACTTTGTGCCATGTGAAGAATAGAAGCACAAAGTAGAGTGTACACATTAACAATGTGTACACTCTACTTTGTGCTTCTATTCTTCACATGGCAGAATAGAAATTTCATCAATTAGTTCATCAATAACTTCCATATGTATAGTGCAGTGCGTAAAATCACTGCCTTCCAAGCCGGAGAGCGGGGATCAATTCCTAAGCTAAGCAGTTCACCACACTACACCAGCCAATTCCTGTGAGTCGCTTTGGACAAAAATTCTGCAAAATGCTGTAAATGTAAAGTATTGCCACAAATCGCACATCTGCAAAAATAATTAGACCCACATTTAAGAAAAGCCTTGTGTACTATACTACCACTGGCTGCATGGCATTCTTTAAAAAAGCATCTATGATATAGGATGTACAAAAAAAAAATCCCCAAAACAAATAATCAGTAATTATTGTTCAGTAATTGGTGAAGTAAATCACCTTTTTTACCTTGTTCAAACAGTACAATTATAAAGAATCCTGAGAGAACAAGGTACTACGCTGGCATGGAGTAGTGACTAACAGATGAATCTGTGTTTTATACAGATTTCTTTAATAGCTCTTGAAGACAAAATTAGCTAGCTCATCAGACTGCCGGAAAATTCCCACCTCTAAACCAGTTATTGTGTGTAGAGTCAGGGAAAATGAGCATTTTCCTCTAGAAATCTGTAGAACGAGAGGAGGAGCCTCTTCAGTTTCACATTGAACACTTCCCAACCAGATGGATTACATCACACTCAGACATCAGTACTAGAGCAGTGCTCTGCTAACTGTTCACATAAACCAAAGGTGCTGGAGCGCCTTAATGGTTGAAAAAGCTGTCTCAGTTCAAACTGTCCTGTGTATGATTTCCACCTCACAGAGTGTTCCATAGTTACCCTGTTTTATGAGACTTTGTTAGCAATGCAACATAATTCTGTGCATCTGTGTGTACAGAATGTAAAGCAAACAAAATACCTAAACATTAACTAAGCCTCTCTGTCCACATTCTAGGGAGCACTTATTTGCTAAATGTCTGGTTTGATGCAGTACAAGAGTCGCTCTTACTGAGGTTAAGAAAAGACTCTTGCTTTGTTTCTTGCACTCTTCAGATGCTCTTTGTATTTTCACTATATTGTCTTCTACTGTTTGTACGGATGCATGCAAAACAGGATCAAACCTGCATAAAAATGTTTGACAAGAGGCTCCCAAGTGCAATGTCTCAGCATTGGTCCTTTCACCAGGAGATCGTAAGTTCAATCCCTGCTTTGTGTTGCAACCATTTATAGCGCTGGGTGGGTAGGCTGGCTCTCCTCTCTCCCAGTCACTTTGTGCAGTACTAGCCAGCACAGACGACTGTTAGCTGACCCTCTCTTCGAAACATATTACGCTGTCAGATGATGCTGCATTTGAACTCTCCTGGTCAAATGACTTGCTTAGCTGATGTGCTAAGTAACATGAAAGTAAAACATCATCTTAAGACTAAAATATGTATCATTGTCTCAACAATATCTCAAAACAAAAAACAAACAAAAAAAAATCAAAAACTGTAACTTTGCAGAGAAGGTAGAACCTTCTGAACTCATAATAGAAGTAATTTTGGACCACCTCTATTGATCCATACAATAGAATTGAATTTGTTTAATTTAAGTGTACAGTTTCTACTCATTTAAATATTAAATGTACCATAGCTTTTCCCCAGGCCACATTTTTTCAATATGTTATGTTCAGCAAACAAACAGTAACTGAGCATTAAAATAGGCAGAGGTGTTGTGTGTAGAGGATGTGAACTTATTTACACTTAGAAAATTAGGCAAGAACTCCATACTTTATCTCAGTAACCCCATAATCTATCTTAATATGAAGTGTACAAATGTGCTATTGAATTATGCTTTTTCAGTAATTCTTTCACCCCAGTAAAAGCAGACAGCCTTTCAACATTTCTTTCAACATTTCTTTTAACTTTTCATTCTAATCTCATGTGTCAGCACTCTAATCTGATAACAGAATCGTTGCTTAGGCACAGGTCAGGCAATGACAGCAGTTGTGAAGATACTAAATGTTCAGCTGCCAAACAAAAAGGGGCACTAATGTAGCGCTTGCCTTTGGCTCTCACCACTGGTCCACCAATCCTGGACACAACATGACATTCAGAGGTCAATAAAAGGGACCGAAATGCATATAAAATGCATCATTTCTGTTGGAACAGACTGAGTGGGACAGCTGGTGTCGAACTGGGGCCCATAAAAAGAAAGGCTTTAACCAAATATGTTTCTTAATAGCTTATAAAAGCATCAAACAACAAAACTAGAGGAGAGTGTTTTGGGGCTATAAACTATTACTCAACATGACATATAAAGAGTTATACTGCTTCTGGAGTTGCAAAATAACACACAACAAATGCACACACATACACAAGTCCACCCCTGCTGAGTGAGCATGCTGAAGTAGGGGGGTTTGAATCTGAACTGTTGTTGTTATTCTCAACACTGGATGAAGCGTGGCCTAGTTTAACTATTCAAAATGTCCCTGAGAGCCAGATGGAGGTTTTAGACCACAAAACAGTGGGGAAGCATTTATTAACAAAAAAAAAAAAAAGCTAACATCACGTGTCCTGTAACAATCAAAGTTTTAATAAAGCATTCTTCAAAGACTCTGAAAGCTTGTATCAGACCTTTGGAAGTCGACTTAGACATGTAAATGTGAACAACAGTCCAGGGAGTGTTATAATACATATTATACACCTGTTACAGAAGCATAAAGAGTAGCTGAGCTTACCGGAGTCGCAAGAAGAGTGTGAAGGCGATGAGAAGGGTGAACAGAGACAAACAGTGACCCATGTAGTTAATGATGACAGCTATGTGATAATGCAGCTTGCTCTTCCTCTGTAACATACACACACACACACACACACACACACACACGCAAATATAGCCCGAAAGTAAAAGTGCAGAACAAACTGCTCAGACACTGCAAATAAAGTAAATAGTGAAGTATAGGTAGCATTTTTGGAAATATGTACATATTTCACATGTGCAAATGCTGTCTATTTAATAAATTTAACACATTAGAACCTTAAAAATGTTGCCTGTGCAAAAGTTTCATATTTTATACAATATTTCTAATATGTTTAACAAAATAACTAGAAATAAATCATTATAACCACATATAAACACACAGTGTGTAATAATGTATCACCTGTACATTGAGAATAGCTCTGCACTGAGAATAGTTCCCTTTGAAGGCCCAGGTCCCATTGGCCAGACACTTTCTGAAGATTTTATCTAAAGAGGAAAAATCCAGGGGATATTAGAAGATAAGCTGAAACAACAGGCACATTTTTATACCACTAACTCTGCTTTAGCCTAATCTCGAACCAAATGGTAACTTCATATACAGTCCCTATAACTGAAAGTATTTAACCATACTCACTTTTATTTTATTAAGATCCGTTCTTTTAATTGCGAACTCAGTTACGGAATAAGTCAAATATGTTTACATGAAACAAAGTTATTTTTCCACACATCCAAAGTTAAATCAAGTGGTCTTTATTTCCATTTCTCAGTAAAATGTGTACATTGAGATGTCAATCTTCAGGTCAGTGATGCAATCCGAAAACACCAGCACATTCCACAGGATTACATGAAATAACTGTAGTCTAAAATAAAATAAATTCACCAGAAAATAAAGGCACAGAACAACAAACTAAATATAGAGACAGGTGTCAAAGCAGCATACGAATGGAGGAGGAACTAGAGCAAATGTTACGTACCAAACATTAAAACTGAAATATCTTTGCACAAGTATTTTGGGGTAAGTATGTATCATTCCTGCAGACTGTTTATTCTCATCATGGCAGATTTCAAGACGTCCACTTTTTTGGACATCCTTGCTAGGACATTCACCTTTTGGTTTCTGAGCCGCTCCAGTGTTGCTTTGGCATTGTTCTAGGGATCACTACCCACCTGAATAATAAACTCCCTCCCAGGTTTCTGTTACTTAGCACATTGAAGCAGTTTCTTTTTATATGTTTCGCTGTTTCAAATCAAGATGCCACATTTTTGCTGATGCATGGTACTGCAACCACCATACTTCAAGGGACGATTTTTCTTAAAGCAGGTGCAGTGTTAGGTTTGTGCCAAATGTAGTGCTCTGAACTTAGGCCAAAAGGTTTTTACCTGGGCCACTATAGTGCTTTCTGGCAAACCTTTCCTGAGTAATGGATTTGTTCCTGCCACTTTCCCTTAAAAAGGCTCTTGATTAAGGGCTCCCGAGTGGTGCTTAGTCCGATCTGAGATTGGGAGTTTGGTCCCCAGTGGTGCTGCAGCCATTTGTGGCCTGGAGCCTAAGTGGCTTACCTCTTCTCCTATGACCCAGCATTAGCATTAGCCGACATAACAAGGACATTATGTTGTCTGACACTGCATTAGTGGCAGTTCAAAAAGATGCGAGTGAGTAGAACTAGACATCACTAAGAAAAGTTGGGCAGAAAGTTGGCTCTTGATATTGTGGACCAGTGTACATTTACTACACTTTCAGCCACTGAACTCTGTAACTCCTGCAAAGTGTTTGGTCGCCTATCTGAGGCTTCCCTCATAAATCTGTCTTCCTCATATGGGTTTTGAAGAGCACCCTTTTCTGGTGTGTGGGTGGTGTTGCAGCTGGCCTGTCTGTTGGGTCAGTGGGGCCCTAGTTCAGCTCCTTTTAAGAGCTGAAATGGCCTAAAATTTAGCAATGACAATTTTCCCCAAAGGACAGTAGTTTTCCTTTCCTAATGTACGCATTTAGGCAACTAGCTGACTTCAATTTATATCTTAGTCTTCATTTTTGCACCGTTCTTAGTGAGTATAAAAAATAATGAATGTAGTTACAAAACCTAATAAACTGTATCTAACAAACTGGCAGCTCAGTGTTTGGATGTCCAATGCAGCTTTGCTGTATTTAGTGTGCGCCAGATTTGCAATCCAGCAGTCAGGGTTCCAGATGCTAAATCAAGTTTCCCTGCCAGAGGGGTTCTATTCTGAGCAGATCCCAACCTGACTGACAGGTTCCAGTCTGGCAGAGATTTCTTGGAGTAGGTCCAACAAATGAAACACAATGTTCTAGGCTCCGCCTTTTAACCTGTGGCAAAGCAGTGTTGCACAGTGTTGCACGCAAACCCAAATACAACCTGTGCCAGGCGAGCTGCAGTGGGTCAGCCCTGCTCCCCTTGCACTCAAGAGTATGGCTGAGTTTAGGCTGCCTTTGTATATAACTGACTTAATTGTTCTTAACTTGCTAGGATGTCTAAAGAAAGATCAAATGTTTACCATGTGACCTGTTTTGTGAAACTGTTCTATAACTAAATGAAATTAGTTTCTGCATACCAGAACCAAAAAGCACTTAAACACAACCTTACCTAGAAGAAATATTTCAAAAATGTATGACAATATGTTGTTACGGATAATAAACTCTGGAATTTTAAAGACACACACAGAACTTTTTTGTGTTTTTGTGGTTGAAGTTCTGAGATGGGTGTGCAGCATTGATAATTATAGATTGGATCGGGTGCTTGTTTTTTGTAGCTCCCAGCAAGTTATGTGATTATAGAAGCAAGAGTTTGATCTCTTTCTGCTGTCAGTTTTATTTTGACACCAACAGAGCTGCCCTACTTATGACAGACCTTCAACAAAGGAATGATTAACTATTAAAGTGATATATTTAAAATACGCTGTATATATACAGTAAACTCCCGCTTATCGCATGGGTTACGTTCCAAGAGCGTATAGTGATAAACCCTAATATGCCCCCAAAACACTTTAATTTCATTTTAAACTCTTTATACAGCTTAATACATTAACCATAAAGAAAATGTAAAGGTAAACCCATATTCGTACTGTACAGTTTACACTGAACTGCCGTCTCCGACAGTGCTAGAATGTAAATATCAATGTTACCCTTATATAGACTGCACTGTAATACATGCACGCGTTTGCTTTGGTATGCACCCTCGTTTTCTTTGGTATAAGCAGGTAAATACAGTGATAAATTAATTTAATTTACATTAATAAAAATACAGGGCTTTAAGAAGAATAAAACGAAAAACACAAGAACACGAGAAGACGCTTCATGGGGGAAATTCTGGACTGCAGCTGTGTCAAAGGGCAGCAGCCAATCAGCAGCAAGGAGAAATAAATAGTGTTCTCGGATTGGATACTTTCAAACCAGCGCCATTTCACCATCCCAAGACGCGCTTTCTTTGTTTCTCTCCACAGTACCGACAAATTGCTAATTATTTTTTATATAATAACTTTATATAACTTTAAATTTACATTAATATTTATGTTCCAAAATTAGTAAATTAGCTATGATCTGGCCACAGGGGGCATGGCGTACCAGTCCCGGATGTCACAAAAGCAAAAAAAATGCAGAGGATTTCTGCAGTTTCCGCATTAGTGTGGGGCGTTTCAGCAAACAATTATTAGTTGGATTCTCAGAAAAAATCTGCAATGGACTGAAACGGCGACTGCTGATCCGCTTTAAAGTGGGGTTTACTGTATACTGAAACAAAATTTGTTGTTAAAGACAAATTGCCCTGACTCTATTAACAGTGTAGTTGGAATAAAAATATAATTACACATTAAAATGTACCCTATACATAGTAGACCCCATTTAGCAGCATTGAACTCGGTTCAGTGCTGCTAACTGCCTCCTTTGCAGTAATCATACCTATAGTGCAATACTCATCACTCCAGAAGGGTTATGTAATGCTCACACTTGCTGTCTATATCTTGTCCATCTGTTGTCCTCTGTCTGTTGTAACCTGCACTCTGTTGAATGTTATACGTTGCTATATGTTGCACCCTGGTCCATGGAGAAATGTTGTCTCATCTCACTTTGTACATGTACACAGCTACTGATGACAATAAAGTAACTTTTAACCTTGAACCTTGCAGTTGAACAGCCAAGACATGTTTGGAGTCCAAACATTGCTTCTATATATTATTCAGTTTATCATTCATTGTGTCTTTACATATTGTTTTTTTATACTGTTGTGTTTGAGAGACAACATTCACCATAATCAAATTCCTTGTATGTGCTCGCCAATAAAGGGATTCTGATTCTGATTCTTTAGTTTAGCAATGGACGTCAAATATTCACCCAAGTCCTTCTTGTAAATACATACTCAAAACAGCTTGAACATCCAGCTCCTTATTAAGGTGGTGGCGATTGGTATTGTTGTGATTTAGGACATGGTATGACTTACTGTGAACTATAAAAATGAAGCTTCACAGTGCAGCTGAACATTGCACATACCACCTGTGAAGTAGTAGGGTTGCTCTAGAATCAGTTTTTGTGAGCTCCACAACTAAACTAAAGAAGAAAAATTTGGAATCCATGTCTTGGTTGATCTATTGCATTTGGTGTGCAAGGAAAATTGTGTAAATGTGGTTCTTTGCCAAACTATTCCTTTACAATTATTTGCAACCACAAAACACACCAAAATGCCTTAATAAGAACATGTGAGTTTATGAAGGGAATAAAGGGATTTCCATATAGTTAAGGAAGAGATTTGAGATTTTTTTTTTTACCAGAAAATGTAATTTTCAGACAGCAAAATCTTTGAGAATGTGTAAAATAAGTTCAAATACATAATTTACCACACTGAAAAGAGTTTTACACCTAATATACTTTTTGTGTTTGTGTGTGTGTGTATGAGAAAGAGCCAACAGCTCTAACCTATTTTAACTTTAACGTTTGAAATGCATGTAGTGTGTGTGTGTGTGTGTGTGAGTGTGTATGTGTGCATGTGAGTTACTATGCAAGACTGATAGATTGTAAAGCTAAATAAAGAGGTGAAGAATACCTCTGTATCATTCACAAACACACACACAGTCTTACTCAAACATATCCACATGACAGACAGACCAGCAATGTACTGAATGCTGACTTGATTGAAGCAATGAAATAAAAATAAATCAGGTATGGTACAGGTCAGGCATGGCTTGTTATCCTTGATCATTTTTTCCAATTGGGTCATTTGATTGAAGTAAACTCGACATTCCGAAGTACGCCTGGGTGACTTTTTGCTTTCATGTTCCACTGTAGGTCTGTCACTACTGATAAGCTGCCTGAAGATATTTTGTTAAGCATACAGAAATTTTAAAATAAAGTGTGACCTGACCCTGGAACCCAAGCATGACTGTCCAAAACAGCATGCCACCATACTAAATACCATGTCAAAACAGGACACCACCATTAGCAGCAAATTTATTGGTACAGTATATGTAGTATGATGTAGAATAGTACAATACAGATTAGTGTTATCTCATACAGTATAATACAGCATACACTATATGGACAAAAGTATTGGGACACGCCTCTTAATTATTGAATTAAGGCGGCCCAATACTTCCAGTAAAGGGCAATTTTAATACTTTAATGCTTTAATGAGATTGTGAGCCAGGCCTTCTCGTCTAACATCAGTGTTTGACCTCATAAATGCTCTACAGAATGAATGGGCAAAAATTCCCACAGAAACACTCCAAAATCTTGTGGAAATCCTTCCTAGAAAGGCGGAAGCTGTTATAGCAGCAAAAGTGGACCATATTATTCCATATTACAGTCTGTGTATTTGAATGCAGCATCATTCAAGTCCCTGTTGGTGTAACGGTCAGGTATCCCAATACTCGCAGTACTGTCCAGTGCAGTACAGTATAGTCATATTTGATTTTTGACACAGCTTTTCGGTGTGTGTGAATTTGGCAAGGTGTAATTGAAAATAGCCAGCAATTAGCATTTAATGTTTGGTGATGAGCATCAAAAGCAGCACATGAGGAGATAAGACGGGTCAGGGGTTGTGTGGAAATGTATCATCGGCATAAACATATCAAACTGACCCTGAAATCAGAACCAAGAGTATGGGGAGAGATACATACACACACACGGATAGAGAGATGATCTAGCTGGTCCTCAGAAGTAAATACGTGTGTGTGTGTGTGTGTGTTTGTGTGTGTGTGCGCGTGTGCATGTGTGTATGTGTGTGTGACAAAGCAAAATTATGGGAAGAACATCATGGGGCCAGCATAAAGGTTCAAAAAGTGGGTCAAAGCACGGTGTTACTCAGTTTCAACAAGTCAATGGAAGTCCTCACAAATATACTAATAGCAAGTGTGTGTGTGTGTGTGTGCAGGTGTGTGTGTATGTGTGTGTGTGTGTGTGTGTGTGTGTGAGACAAAGCAAAGGAAAAAAACACTGGGCCAGCATAAACGTTGATGACTGAAAATGTAAATTTAAAAAATCAGCCAGTAAAATAAGAAATTTCAGTGCTGTAAGCTTTGTTTCATCAGAGTAAGAGGGCATTCCCATTCTAGTGGTTAGTTGTTTAGTTCCAGACATAAAACTAAAGATCGACTGTCAGCTTTGTTAGATCATGTTCTTTCCTTATCAAATGTGAGAACAGCATTAAGAAATCATGTTATTAATGGAGATAAGCAGATTCATAGGCAGAACTCACTACTTTTTGCCTTGGTATAAAAGCAGAAAATAATTTCTTACTGGTGGTGTTGTATCTCACTCCATAAAGGAGTTCGGGACAGGGACGTGACACCATTTCCCCAGCCTTACTGCGAGGCCAACAGGTACCAATGCCATCGATGAATGTTCTACAAAACATGCCTGATTCGCGCACATGGCACACACACACACACACACAAGGATTCATGTATTAAGTGTATGTCATCACGGCAGGAAACAGATGAGAAGAAAGAACAGCAATAAAGTTTGACCATGGCACTTACCCGAGCTGTTGTTGTCTGGCTGATCAGAGATATCTACAGAGCTCACTGTGGACACAGAGTGATAACAGCAGAATGGAAACAAAAAAGAAAGAATACTTAGAAATCCGTAGATGTGATTTAATAATTGGTAAATGTGTCAAGGTAAAAACATAAGCTGTTGTCAGCAAATTGTTAAATGATATAAGAGCCAGAAGTACTGAAAGTCTTCATATTAAAAGTTTGCACCATACTGTATATCAGAAGCAGATACACTGAAACATTGGTTAATTGTTACAATATTGACTTCTTTTTACCCTTAATTTCCTCAAGCACTTCTTTGGGGATGTTATGGAAGGGCAAGGTACAGCAAATTTATTTGTATACCACACTATGACACACAATGGCCCTTCAGTGTGCTTCACAAAGATCAAATTAGCATAAAAGCATACAAAACAAAGTAAGTAATAAATGTAATCATAAAATTAATATAAAAAAAAGGATTTAAAATCCATTAAAATAACTCAGACAACTGTAGATAAAGCAATATAAAAGAAAGCAGATAAAAGTCTTGCTGAAAGCAAGCAGAAAACAAGGCTGGTTTTAGCTTCTTTTTAAAGGGGAAACAATCGGGATCTGCTTTCCATGGGGAGCTGCTTTTAGCAGTTGGCAGCATAATGACAAATTCTATTTTACCCAGTTTCGATTCAGGCACCACTAACTGACCAGCTCCAGTTGATCTAAGAGACATACAGGCTGACTTTCAAACATCACAGATATATACTGAACAAAAATATAAACGCAACACTTTTGTTTTTGCTCCCATTTTTCATGAACTGAACTCAAAGATCTGAAACAT
>JBBPCX010080650.1:0-28361 GCA_037974365.1 Hydrocynus forskahlii
CCCCCGCTCACTCACTGCTCCTCTGCTCCCCCCCGCTCACTCACACTGCTCCTCTGCTTCTCAATTTACTGCTCCTCTCCCCACATGACCCCCCACACACACACACACGCTGCACCACTGGTCCCCAACACACTGCTTCCCCACACATGCTCCACTGCTGCCCAACACACTTAATAAACAGCAGGTGAAAATGCTCAAATGCAAGCTATTGATCAAAAACAAGCTCATCCTGCAGACAAATCTGAAATGAGAAAACTGCAGCTGCCTTGTCCTGTTAGTGTAATATGATAAACACTAGACTGAAGTTCCTAAAACTGCTAAATAGCAGCACTTTGGAGTCTTAGAGTCAGTTAAGAGCACTTTTATTTTGGGTCATTCTGGGCTCAACTCAACACATTTTTGGCATCATCTATGCTTGGAATCTCAAAATTGAACCAATTTGTGGCCTTTTTTGTAACAAAAATCTCCCGGCTCATATCGTTTAGAAGTTACACTGGGTTGAAATGGAGCAAGAGTTTTCATTGGTTCGTAAAAATGCCATTTTCATACAGGTATGCTTGAATCTTTGCAGTGGTAATACCTAAAATAAATTGTGGCCTAATACCAAATATGTATCTATTTAACATTTTAAACATTCTAATACTGGTGTTCGAAAGGCTGTGTAAGTACTGTAACTTCGGTCATCAAACTTTTTCATGTATTTATTATTGCATATCCTACAAGAGGTGTGCACTACAGGTCTCCAAACATCAGGATTTTCCATATCACTGGTTCTGCTACAGGCGCAGATTTTTGAAGGGTAGAACAGAATGGTGTTTTTCATTTTAAGGGTTTTATTGAGCTTCAAACTGTCATGAAACTTAATTTATCCTGCATAGTGATCACTTAGTGTTTTGTGTTAGATAATGTGCTATTTTGGCCACTGAATTTGTGCCTGAGGAAAACACATGTAACTGTGACTCAAAATAAAGCTTAGCTCAGATTGGTATAGCTGTTATAGTAACAACATATCTCTGAAATCTTACTTATTTAACTGTGATTTAGCACGTTCTTAAGTTCTTTATTGCCTCCAGTTTCTTTGTTTGGCTGATTTGTAACTTTTCTAACTGAATAATATTTATAGGCTAAAAGTATTTGTAGTTGTGTTTTGAAAATATCAAGATAACTAAGGGGGTAAATGATTTGTGCTCTCAGTCAAATAGTGCAAAACATTTACCAGTTTTCTGGCAGTCTCATTTTCAATTTAAAAGTAAAGGAAATAGAAGCCAAACATTCACCTCATTATCTCTGTGGCATTTCCTTTCCATTTGCCCTGTGCCAGCGCTGGTGCCTGGTTAGTATCAACGGGAGAAGCCTCAGGCTCTGCTTGTGTCCTGTGTGTAGTGAGAACTGTCTCTGGTTATTTAATAGCCATTTGCTTCTGCTGCCATTTTGGGTTTGCTTTCATATATGGGTTTGCTACAGCCTATAAGAGGTTTAATCAGATTGTGTCACTGGCAGCAGGCTCTGTTCATGCTGCCACATTCAGCCTAGCACTGGCACTGGTGTTTTGAAACCTTGCAATCATTTTGAGGAAAAGGCCATTATGTCAAATATGTGTCCATCAAATGTTTCTACTAGCAAGTTTCTAACTTTTACATTTGTCAGTAACTAATCTGACATCCTCTGATTGATCTGAGTTCATCTGCAAATCTTGTGATGGAATTCTGACATATTCAAAGAAAGAACTTCTGTATGAGAAAAAACAGGCAAGCAAAACGCCAAACACACAACAAAGCCAATATCAGACAGGCTACACATTAAGGAAAAAAATAGCAAGTGTCTTAGTAGGGTTTTGCGGCTGGCATGATTTGCTAGAACAGTTTCAGTATGCTTGGGCATATATTCTACAGGTCTTCAATTGGAGAGGAGGAAGCCATGTTCTAACAGATACTCTCTGTTAGCATGGGGTGATGGTGGTGGAAAGCTACATTGTACATTTTTGTAATGAGATGTTTAAGCAGTTAAACCCCACTATAATAACCCTCTCTGTGTCGTTGTGGATGGAACATTCTTGATGACAGTGATGATCTTGTACTGCACCGATGGTTTCAGTCACTTATATATTAATCACTTACAGTACATCAGCGTTTCTCAAATGTCTTTGTCCTGGGGCCCAGTCATGCTGGCTTTGGGGCTGCATAGGCCTGCATAGCTCTGCAAAGTATTAGTATTAGTATTAATATTCGTATTATTAGTATTATTATGGGTCTGTGCCTATATATAAGAATGTGTGTGCGAATGGTTTGGAGTGAATGAGACAGAAGAGCTAACTCTCACGGACGGGAACGTTTAATATTCTAGAATGTTCAAACAGTGGGTGGGGCGTGAACTCAATGGGGTGGGGTTGTGGCCCACAGTGACAGAAGCACTGAGAGCAGACATGATCTGAATGAAGCTCTGCGGACCCTGTGACGGACCAGCGCCATAGTCTGAGAAACCAGGCAGTACACTGCACTGAAAATGTCTTTAGCTTTAGGTTGTGTTGAAACTTCAGCTCTAATTCATGATAGATGTCTTCAGCTGTCCTGGTACCCTCGCTTTAAAATTCTTGCGTTCAGATGTTTAGAAACCTCCTTCACTTGAAAATGACCTGACATCACCAAACAGTGAAACTGATAGTCATTTAGTAATTTTTAAACTACCTTTAAATGAATCATTTACAATCAGTAGATCGGCAAGGGAGGAGTGTTTCTTCCAGAGAAAACGAGCATCATCAAGGAATATATTTTGAATGATAAGAGTGGTGCCAAATGCAGTCTGTGTGGTTGCTAGGCAACTGCATCAGCATCACTCCAATAGGCAAGAAACAGATTGGCTCTGTTGAATAGGTGTCTGAATAGCTGGGGTGTCTTGATTTGTAGGACATTGATTGAAGCATGCCCCATTACTTCTCTTACATCCTTGATGATTGGGTCAAACTGAGGTTGTAAAGCAGGGATAGAAATGTAATCCTGCATGGCTAGTAGACAGAATAGAGAGAATAATGAAATAGTATGTCACAAGGACAGTTTAGGAAGAACTGGTGGGATATCTGTTGTGGATTTTGTATCGGAGTATTTCTTCTGGCCTCTCTGTTCTTCAAGGCAAGCCCAGTGTCTTCAAAAAAAATCAGCAAATGATGCTTAGGTAAAGGGTATTTTAATGGTCATATGCTATGCCAGGAATGCCCAAATATTATATTGCAGGCAGCTGTAGTATAATGTTTGCAGTTGGCCAAGAGTAAAAAAGACAGTAGCAAGCTAGCAGCTTTCCCTCCAGTGTTTCCTTGACATTCAAGGCACAATGCCTCTCCTTTATATTCAGTGAAAAAAAACCCCTCCTTGTCTGTATACTGTTCAATGATGTTGACTCAAATCTAGGTACATTTGAGTTGGAAAATCAGAGCTTTACCCAGTTCATTTAATAGATTTTCCTGAGAAAAATAATACAGAAATGAAATACATGGACGCTGGGGAAAACAAGTTTTTCCATTCGCTTCCAACCTTAGAAATAACTGCATTTTTAAAATCCAACAGTTTTTACATGTTGTTTTTGTCCAGTTTTAAATGAAATATAAGGTTTCAATGATGTGCAAATTATCACATACTATTTTACTCACATTTTAACCAATGTTGTTGGAAACATGGTTGTAGTACGTTCAGTGGTTTTATTTCATAGGTCCATTGATGTCAAGATTTTCTATGTGTGTGTGATACCTATTGAGTCTGTTCTTTATTAGGCTCAGTAAATTTGCAAGTTACAACTTGTAATGGCTTGCTTTGTTGCACACATACTTTTTCTGTGTGTGGACAAGATGATGTCACCCTTTTCTGTGTGTGGACAAAATCGTTATTCATTTGATGTGATGGTGAGATCATGGAGCCTTGCTCTGTTGGGACACACCTAGAAAAAGAAGCCAACTGCAATTGGACTACACTGATGGCACAGTTTTGGAAACATGATCTCTATATCACACCAAACTTTTATGAAATGAATTTTGTTTTCATACTTTTATATACTTCTGGGTATGTTGTATTCTATTTTGCAATGATCCTCCCAAACCCGTATCAGGAAGGACTAGCTCCAACTTGCCAACACTACAAGTTGATGTCAGAAATTAGTTTAGCTAAGGAACTAAGATTAATATTTTGTTTAGACAGAAAGAACAAGATGATGTAATTTAGTAAGCAAAAACCAAGCCGTTACAAGCTGTTACTTGCAAATGTCCTGAACCCAGTGAAAATCAGGCTTAATAGGTATTAAACACTGACAGAAAACCTCAAAGTCAAAATAGTACAAATATCCACCTATGAAATTAAATTACTGAATATATTACAGCCAGTGAAAAGCACAAAAATGTGTTATTTTAAAAAACAGAATAATGAAGTAATATGACTTATGTTAATATTCATCAGATATAAATATAAAAGTAAAGACATTAAAATGATCATTGGGAATATATACAGTCAAAAGATTTTTAAGTGGATTTCTCAGCTATAAAAAGGTAAGTAAAAAGCCAATTAATTTCTAGGTCAAGAAACTAAAAAAATTAATAATAATTAAATGGAAAATGTAAACAATTAAGAGAGATTACTTATTGAAAATTAAGAAGTCTTTACATTAATACATGTCACAGTACAAACCCAATCCAGTGAAATATAAGAAATTCATGAGGTGGATAAAACACATCAGAAAGAATCAGAAAATGGTGAAACTGGTGAAAGGTGAAAGGCCCAAAACTTCAAAGATTCAGAGCTAAAAAGAACTGAAAGTAGAGCTACTGGATTTTGCAGTCCCATGAATTTGAAAGAAGATTTTACATTAGTTTGTGGTATGAAACACCTCACTCACTGATCACATTTTTTTTGATAATGTTACACTGTGTTTTCACTATACTCCTCTTTTTGAGTGAGGAACTTGCTTGTTAAACTGATAATGAATAATTAGTAACACAAGAAATTGCTGCTCAGCTAAATGCCGGTTACTGAATTATCTCATTTTGCTGGATTTAAATAGGGATTTTGTGTGTGATACCATAACTGTACATTATAGTAAGCTGCATTGCATTTAGAAAAGTATCTCAATGTCTCATCTACATGTTAAAATATCCTTACTTGTATTGCTTTTTGTTTGACAATCATGTGATGATCATAGAAAAGGAGGGCCCCTTTCCATATTGCCTCATGTGTCACACATAATTTTGATTATACAATACTGGGTCCTATGTAAAATTCATTTTAGTAATAGCATAACCAAACGTTCAGCGGGGAGCACAACACAGTTATCATATTTCAGCGAGTCACAACAGCATTCTTTCAGCTTGGTGTATGCTGGGATTTTAGTACCTCAGACAAATTTTTATTTTGTAAGATCATGTATTTAAATAATTATTTTGGCACATTGGTCTAATGTAACATACACAACTTATGTGTTCCTTGACTCAGGTTCATGCTCTCACATGCTATGGATTTATGCCAGGAACAAGACAAACATCTTTCATAAGGAAAACTGGCAACAGTCAACGAGCTGGTTGTTTAACTAAGACTGTTTTGCAGGGGTTTACTGTGTATAAAAAAATATATATATAATATATATTCGCCGGGGTTACGTTCCAAGAGTACCTGCGTATAGTGAAAAACTGCGTTGTGTTAAAAAATGCCAATTTTTAAAGTGTAAATCCTAAATATGCTCCCAAAACACTTTAATTTCATTTTAAACTCATTTGAACTCCCGCAGTGCTAGAATGTAAATATACAGATATTACCCCTATATAGACTGTACTGTAATTCATGCACGTGCGTTTTCTTTGGTGTGAGCTGTCATTTCAATGACCACAGCAGTTATACAACAAATCAGAAAATTGTGCAATCACAGTTTCATTAATAATATGGGCTTGACGTTTTGTTTTAAGCCGAGTAGGGTCGGAACTGAAAGACAGTTCAAACAGAATTTGCTTGTGATCACTAAAAATGACATCCTTAAGCAAAATACATGTTATTTACACCATATGAAAAAAGGAGTTCAAGGAGATGACCTCCACTGTGAGTTGGACTTAAGACATGCTGTCTAAACTTAAAAGCTTCCTTAATGCTCATAATTTCAGAGGCTGTACTGCAGGAGGGATCATCAACATGAAGATTAAAATATAATGGAAGTTTAAAAAGTCTGTTAAAAAGAGACTTGCTGGACCATGTGGTCGATAAATTAATATTCAGTACATGGTGTAATGCTGACCAACTTTCATTGCTTGCTGTTCAAAACAGCCGGATTACCATGTAATGGACAAAATTCATTGAGATGTCGAGCTGTCAGGTTTAAGTCACAGACATAAAATCCAATTTCTCACAGCAAACTAAATCGAATAAAAAGAATAAAAGCCTTATTGGAAACAGAACATGTGTTGATCAAAACCATCGTAGCAGGAGATGGAGGGAGATCAGCAGCAGCCAGTACCGGAGCCCAAGGGACATCTTGCTGCGGAGCATTGTTTCTCCCACGAGGACCTGCATGTCAACGTGCCCGGCAACAGCAGGGCAAATCTGAGAACAGCCGTACGCTCCAGCGTAGGTGTGAAGAAGGTGAAATTACCACTCTGACACTGAAGAGTTGCCTTCGTGGCTGTAATAAGAAATAAGGAGGATCGCTCATACATGCACAGCAGAGGCTTTATAGCCGAACATTAAAAACTGACAGGACAGTGGGAAAGATGAGTGGAATACGTGCCACCTTTAGAGCAACAGTGACAAAATTGGGAGAAAAAACCTGAACAACAGACAAAGCCTCAAACATTTGGAAGTCGTGTTCCATGTTTTATTTTTTCTCCCAATATCTTATACTTAAGAAAATAGTTTGTGCATTAAAATATGCCGTAATTGTTTGCTCCATGCAGATATTTTTCCCCTCAGTTTAATTTTTGCTCATTAAAGCTTGCCCCTCCCCCTCTCTCTATCTCTCTCTCTCTCATAAAAATCTAGGCCTCCAGCATGGCTGTTAAGTCTCACCTGCCACTAATGAAAAAGCACAGTCAGACTGATCTTGTGAGCCGGCTCAAGACGCGCAAGATCCTTGGAGTTGGAGGAGAAGGCGATGATGGAGAGGTGCACAGGTCAAAGGTCAGCTCATGTTGTGTTCAAGCTAGAAATCTCTGAGTGGGTCTCATCTTTAATGGCATGTCCAAATTGCTGCTGTTTTTTCCTCCATTCCCTCTTCTTGCTTGGAAAGACTCTTGGCATGGGAAATCTCATGGGAAAGACTCATCTTGGCATGAGATGAGAATGCCTGAGCTTCTTGTGTTTGTGTAGTCTAAATTATGATGAGAGAATTTTGGATCAGCTAGGGACTTAGTAGAAGCCTACTAAGTGGATGATTTCTTGATTCATATTTATGCTGCTGCTTGAGCATCTTTGATGTAGGTGTTCAAACATTTCTCGTGCTGCTGTCAATTCACTGGAGATTAGTTTTTCAGTTGCAGCTTAATAATAAAGCATGTACCAAACAACACCAGATTTCTCCATTTTCTTTCATTTTTTTTATTTCGAGGCCCACACGTGAATCCACTGAAAAGACAGACATGTCGTACATGTTCCTTGCTTGTGATGTCCGTCTGTGACCTTACAGGTTTTTTCCTGTAAATAACAGCTTTGCTAAATGTCAGTGTGATGACATGATTCACTACCATTTGAACAGCTGTAAAATTTGGAGTGCAAAAATTCACATGTCAGGTATTTGCTGTAAGTATTGCACTTTTTGAACTACTTCTGGAGCTAATTAAGATAATTAAGAGAGACAATTAAAGGCGTGTGTGTGCAATTGGACCCTTGTTTTCAGATTCACACTGCATAATTCTGCAATATCAGATTTTAAGGGCAAATTTCACAATAACAGTTATATCACCAGTCCTCTAATCTTTCCACTTTCGCTCATAGAAACCCTCTTGAATATCAGAGGTCTTTGTGTACTCCTTCAAGTTTTTTGTTTGCTTTGTGTTGGGTTTTCTGTCGTTGGAGCAGCAGTATTTATACTGGAGGGGCCTCTGTTTGCAACTGAAAAGAAGTTAATACAGAACCTGTGTGGAACAGACTTAGATAAGGTTAGTTTCTACACATTTTAAAGCATGATTGCCATTGTTCTGCTTATCAAGTCATATTTTTATTATTAGGAAGTTAAGGATGACTGCTGAAGTAAAGAAAAAAAAAAACTCTGGAAAAAACTGCTAAGAAAGATCATGTAAAGCAACATCCGCACAATACTGCCAGAGACCTACTGGAAGATTTGTGCACTGTTGTTACACAAAATGTTCAGGCCTATATAGACTGTGAGCGGCATTAAACACACTCACACACACATAAACATCCCACTCATATCTACTATGTAAGAAGAGGTTATTGCACTACATCTGGACATCAAAGGAAAATGGTCCCTGCAATAAAAAGAGGCATGTAACCAATGAGCCTCATTATAGAGCTGCTCTTTTGGCTGGAGGTAAATGATGCCTGACAAAGTCAGCTTTTGTTGTTACTTGTGATACTTATATACAATAAGACGTTAAAAGGACACTCAAGGCTATGCCTTAATCTTTCCATTTTCTGTTTAACAATATAAGAGCAGTGACCCTTGTCAAACTGTTTGCTTGTTCTCAGCATCTTTATGATCTTGGGAATCACTGCAGCCCTGTATTAGTCACCTATAAGCATTATGACTTACTTTACAATCCAGAAGTTTGCCTCACCCTCTGATTAAAAAAAAAAAAAGAAAATTACACTACACTTTCAAAATATTATTACAAGAAAACATTCTGAATACTTAAAACTGACAGGTTTTAGAATTGTAACAGTATACACTGTAAGTGCAGTTTAATGGTTACAAAAGCTTGTGTATTAATTTCATAAAAGTAAGCACCCCTTACCTTTATCACAGCAGCAGATTCACCGCATCCTTTCCAGTAAAAAGAACTTATCTCCAAACCCTCTCAGCATATTTTCAAACCTGCAGAAGCCTACAAACAGTTCTGTCTCATTTGCTGGATGCTCATTTTAAACCTGTGGGTCCGGCTTTATAGGAGAAAGATCTGTAGACCGGGGAGGCCAAGACATCATTGTCTAAACTGTCTGCTTTACTTCGGACAGCATATAATTTTGGCATAATATTAAAGAATGTTTGGGATCATTATCTTGTTGAATAATTACATTTTGTCAAATGATACATAACCAAGAAGGATTTTTTTCATGATTCGACAGAAAGTGATATGTCAAAACTAACAGTTTCAGCATTTTTGGCTAAATAATGTGTTACTAGAGACTATACACATTTTTTTTTCGAATGTCTTCTTATAATACAATTGAAAAGCAATACCACTGAAAAGCAGTCTGACAGCGGCTGGAATAAAAGACCTGCGGAATCTCTCCTTCCCACACTGTGGGTGCAGCAGCCTGTCACTGAAGGAGCAGCTCAGTGCTGCCACAGTGTCCTGCATGAGGTGGGCGATTATCCAACAGGATTGACAGTTTAGCCTCCATTCTTCTTTCACTCACTACCTCCACTGGGCCCAAGGGGCATCCTAGAACAAAGCTGGCTCACCGGTTCAGTTTCTTTATGTGGCTGCTACCCCAGCAGACCACACCATAAAATATGCCACTTCAGAGTGATAAAAGGTCTTCAGGAGCACCCACTGCACTCCAAAAAACCTGAGCCTCTGCAGTAGGGACAGCCTGCTCTGTCCTTCGTGTTGTGAGTCCAATCAAGGTACCTGTAGCCTTCTGCAACCTTGATGACCACCTTGATGGAGGATGTTTGTGCCTGCGAAAATCTACCTCCAGCTCCTTGGTATTTCAGAGTTGATCTAAAGGTAGTTCTCCTGGCACCAGTTTACACAGTTCCGGGTCAGTTCTCTTTACTCCCTGTTGTCCACATCAGTGGTCATTTATTGCAGAATTTTTGCAAAAAGCAGTTGGTGGAGTAGTAAGAGAAGTCTGCAGTGTAGATGGTGGGGAGAAATGGAGCCAGACCTGTTCCCTCTGGGGCTCCTGTATTGCAAACAATCCCAGCATTCTCCAGGTAAGAGAGGAAATGATGTGGTTGGCAGCATCATCTGCCCCAGTGCCAGGCTGAAGTGGGTTCAGTGATGAGCTCACCAGGGGCCGATGATGAGCAATGACCAACCACTCTAGGGTCTTAATCAGGTGGGATGTCAAAGCAACTGGCCTGTAGCTGTTGAGGTCCTTGGGATGTGGAGTCTTCAGCACTGGTACCACACAAGAGGTTTTCCATAACTGTGGTGCTCCCCCATGCAGGTCATGAATCCAACCTGTTGAGGAAGTGATTCAGCTATTTGCCTACCTCATATCTCTCACTGACATAAAGTTCTGTTCCTTGTGGCCAGAGATGGCTCCAGACTCTACTGATGTTCTTCCTCTGCAGCTGGTTTTCCATCCTCAGCCTGCAGCTGTCCCAGATCAGTTGTTTCAGGAGTAATCCAGGGTTCATTGTTTGGAAACACCCATACGGTTCTGTATGGTATGGTGTTATGCGCACATAAATTAAAGTAGTCTGTTAAGCAGTTCACAAAACTGTCAGGGTCCTCACCAGGGTCATCAAACAGCACTTTCCACACTGTAGATTCAAAACTTTTTTAAGAGCCTTCTCAGTCTCATCAGTCCCATCTTTTCACTGTGTGGGTGACTGCTGGCTCCCTGCATACTCAAGGTTCATACACAGGGAAAAGGAGCAGCAGGCTGTGATCAGATCTTCCAAGGGGAGGACGAGGTGATGATTTGTATGCCTCCATAGTGTCCAAGTCCAATGTTTTATTTTTCTCTGGTAGGGCATGTAACATACTGAGTGAATGTGGGTAATGAAGAGTCCAGGGATGCATGATTTAATGTCACCAGAGATAAGGAAGAGAGCCTGAGGATGCGGTGTCTGCAGTCAGCTGACAACAGAGTGGAGAGAGTCACAGACTGCATCTTCGTTAGCTGACGGAGGAATACACGCTGCTATCATGATAACATGCAAGAATTCCCTTGGAAGGTAGCATGGTCTCTGCTAATGCCAAACAGCTCTATGTTTGTTCTGCACAGTGGTTCTTTTACAGTGATGTGCCCAGGGTTACACCATCTGTCATTCACCCTTCTTTCCTCTTACCGCTTTCCCTCATCAGCTGGAATCCAGGGAGTGCCGCATTCGTGTCCGGAGTTAGTGAAGTGAGCTGGGTCTCAGTTAGCAGCACAATGCTATATGCCCAGTATTCCCTCTGATGTTGGGTTAGCACCGCTAGCTCATCTGTCTTGTAGGGAAGAAATCTTATATTCCCCAAGATGATGAAGACAGAGCTGGTCTGTACCATCGCCTTCTTGCACGGCCCTCCCTTCCAGTGTGACATCCCTGTCTCTTCCTCCTCAGCTCACTGGGATGTTGGGTCTGTCCTTGGGTAGCACCGCTGTGTTATAGAGCACTAGCAGCTGATCCCGAGCAGAAACATTGGAGCTGTACACCAGGTCTCAGAACATGCGCGTAAAAAGTGAGAAATAGAGTAGTGAACTGGCCAGAATGAGCACAATACATACGTACATTATAACAGTCTTTAGTAATAAGGAACTAAAACAAGAATTAAAAGAATAAAAACTGATTGGGGGGGGGAAGGAAAAAGCTCAACAATGAGCAGGATCTGCTGTAACATGCTGCCTTACGCTGGGGGAGCTGGCTACAAAGCTGAGTGTGGACATTGAACGGAGGCTGTTTTGTAAGTAACTCATAGTCATACTTTCCAGTTAAGGGAATATTCCTGTGTTTTTAACCTGATTTTGGTCTGCCATATCTATAATACTGTTGACCACCACAGAGAATAATTTTATTGTCTTCATTGCTGATTTCTGTGTTTGTGCTTTTAATTAAGGTATTTCAAATTTTCAAACAGTTTTCAGGATGAGACGGACATGAGGGAAAGTTTTACCAAAGCAATTTTTATGTTTTGTCCAACTTTTAAACACTGAGGTAATGGTAAAAAGCAGTAACAGTCCTCAAGATGGTTCTTTATGCATGCATTGTCAGGCTATGACCCGTATGGGTGCAGTTTTTTCAACTGTATCATTGCTGCATTGTCCACCCTCTTGAAAACTAGTCCCATGTCTATATTAACTAATTATGCAGATATATTTACAAATTCTAATGACTGCAGATTTTCTGAAAGTTTCAGTGTGTTTTGAGTAAAGGGGTTTTTAGTTCCTTCCTAAGGATTGGGAAACATGTTTGAATTACTTTTCATCAAGAGTGCAGTGGTGCCTTGACTTACGAGCTTAATTCGTTCCGTGACGGAGCTCATAACTGAAATAACTCGTATGTCAAATCAATTTTCCCTATTGAAATGAATTGAAATGACATTAATCCGTTCCGGACCTCCAAAAAACACCGCATTTTTTGTTATATGTTATAAATGTGCTTATAAATAATGAATATTGTATAAAAACACAATACAATAAAATGTACTGCAATAAACTGGTTTTATTAAGTATAATGTGCAGCATTTGCCTTGGAGCTCAGATGACTTAAAGATGCTTCGGCTGCTATAATCCCGGCAAAAGTTTTGAGGCAATCCTCAGCGCCTTCATATCGGCGCTCACTGCCTCACCACACCTGACAACTGTGTGAATGCCCGTCCTCCTTTTAAAATTCTTGAACCAGCCCCGGCTGGCTCACCCGATACCTCGTCCGTCGAAAAGCCTGGGTCTGCAGCAGCAAATCGGCCAAAACAGCTCAAGTCTTCTCGCAGATTGTCTCCTCCGTTACGGGATCTCCTGCAAGCTGCTTCTCCATCAACCACATCATCAGCAGCTTCTCCATATTTTCATGACTAGCTGTCTGCTGTTTAGAAAATATTTTGATGCTCTTGGCTGGCGTTATAGCCTTTATCAACTCCTTCTGCTTCAATAAGGTTCAGACTGTCGAAGTGCTACGCTCGTACTGCTTCGCCAAGTCGACTACACGCACACCTTGGTCAAGTTTTTCTAATTTCTTTCTTTAATTCAGTGCACATCGTCTGCTTCTTCGCAGCACTGTCCTTCGCACTCACTTTCTTTAGACACATGGATGGATAAACAAACTTTTGCAAAATAACTGCAAGCACAAATGCTCGTAACCCAAATTTTAGCTCTCAATTCAAACCAAAAAAATGGCCGAGAGACAACTCGTATCTCAAAAAACTCGTAAGTTGGGACTCTCGTTTGTCAAGATACTACTGTACTTTACAAATGTGACAATTGAATGAAGTTATAATCAGGTTAGGTCATTTCACCAAGGCTGTTCTCTAAATGTGAGAGGCCAGCTCTTTTTTCCAGTTAGGGTATTGAAGCCCATTTCATGCTTGTTGTCATATGTGCCAGTGGCTGATCCACAAATTAAAATAATTAGATGGAACAATTACTTTTTTTCTAATTGCTTCTTTAATTACATTGCACTCCAAATACATGATGAGTGGCCTTTTTGTCTCTTACTTGGAGAGGCACTGTATCACCTGCAATGGTGCAAATGCCACTTCGGCCAAAAAATACCCCACCTTTGCTACAATTAATTAATATATAACAGTTAAAACGTGGAACTAAACAGAATGTGAACAAATCGTCATTAATCTTAGATGGTATTCTTGTTTCAGATCAAACATATAGCTGCAAAACTGTGACTTTGTGCTAAGAAATGTGCTGGCATGAATATCTTATTGAAGTCTAACTGAAGTCATGTTTACACCATCTTGACATGGTTGAATGTGGGTGGCTATTCAGAATAGTAGCTGTGAACTTCACTCTGCGAAAATGTGGCAGTTGGCAGAGACTTGGTGTGTGGGAGGGTATATTTGATCATTACTAAATTGCTTACTTTAGTAGTCTGTCCATTAGTCACTGATGGAAATAATGGGTTTTGGACTTCATGTGAATTACTCAGGTTGCTCTACAAGTAGAAAAAAGCCCCACTGAATTATCCTAGTGTATTCTCCCTGTGGCTAACATAACATGCATTATTAATTTGCCATGCTTTGTACTGATGTAGTTGATACTGGTCATCTTATTGGTGTATACTGTATCATCTGAACATGATTTTAAAAAATGTTTTTAATGTTCAAATGCTTGTCTTCCTGCTGTCTGTCTGTCTGTCTATCAGATCAGTCAAATGCTGGGGAATGAGATTAAGTTTGCTGTGCGTGAGCCTGTGGGTTTGAGGTAAGAGAAAGATGAATGACCTCTGCAACAAAGTTCTTTCTCTGTTTATTTTAGCATCTATACAGTCATTTCAGCCACACACACAGTACACAGTGGAACAAAACAATATTCCTCCAGGACCTCCGGTGCAACCATAGAGAACAAAAACAGAAACACAACAAGACTACATAAGTGCAGACCTGACAGTACTACACAGAGTGCAGATGTGAGTGCACAAAAAAATAAATATATATATATATATATATATATATAAGAGCAACAATACAGTAATATAGGACAAGACAAAATAGAGTGCAGCTGCCAAAGCAGTTACAGTACTAGTTTTAAAGAATATTATATTATTAGATGCTGTTTTCTAGCAGTGGAATAAGTGTGCAAAAATGCAAATATTGAAGTAGATACAATGAACAAATAATTGTGCAAAAGGTAGCAGCAGCATGACAGAGAATAACGGGTAATTACAGTGGCAGTTGGGGTGCAGGTTTTTTGTTTATAGTGTAACAGCATAGTGTTAGGAGAAGAAAGAAGTTCAGTTAAGTGGTGTGTTTGGGTGTGAACAGTATATTACAAACACTGGAATATGTGGGTTTTTAATAGACTACAGAATATTGTTCTTGGAAGACAATGTGCAAAATTTCCACACAGTTTGAGTTAAAAAAAATTGAGGTTCTGATATGTCTATTGTATATGAGATTGTCTGTTGTTTTTTTCCTCATCATAGATGATCTTTTTCCAGTCACTTTTTTTTTCTTGCTAGAATATGGATCCTGTTCTCGGCAGTGATCTTCACAGTGATGGCCTTAATGGTGAGTACCATTCTGACCACCATTCTAACAGCATTTAAGAAGTTAACAGTAACTCATTTGTAGTTTATGGGTATTTAAATAAGTTGTAATGCATGATTCAATCAAATTAAGTCATTTCAATTATTAATGCAAAGGTGAACTGTGGGGAAACATACAATAGGATGGATTTGAGACATCCACAAGGCAAATATCCTTTTTATTTACTATACCAGTATGGGTGAATGGTGTTGCTATGGTAAAATACTGAAAAATCTTCTTTTTCTTTGGGTATGGTTTTATTAAAACATCCCATATGTGCCTCTCCATTAGGTTTAAGAAGTACTTTTTAGCCCAAAATCTCATCACAACTGTAAGTCAGTGTCTGTAGCATGAGGCAACTTATTTGTAGCCATATAATGTAATAACTGATGTTGCTGATGAACACATTAAATGCTTCTGACGTCTAGTTCCAATCCATCTTCTCTATGTACAATTCTGACTCATCATGTTCTTCTAGATCAGCACATTTTACATTTAACCACTCTGAATGACTTGGTTTGCTTGGTGATTTAATTAAGAAAGAAGTATGACGAATCTGCAGAATTCCCCTTTGTCACATTATCTTCTACTATGCATAAATGTGGACAGTGTTGTCAGCAAATACATATAATTGCTTAAAACATTTTGGTGCATTTTACAGTTTTACCATTCATAAATTAATTTTAATATATATACATTTTTTCGGCAATATTATTTTGTTCCTGCATCCTTTGTTTTGTGTTGTAATGAAATTTAAAATCTACTACATGTTAATGTTAGGTATGTATTTAATGTTAACAGGTGTTGTTATAAGGTGGTGTTGTGGAAATCACTGTGAAGGATAGGATGTCTCCTATGAAATAATAAATGAAGTTTACCCTGTTTTTTTGTTGGTAATGCCACAAGCATTTTAATTTCAAAGGTGTCCAAATCCCTTTGTGATGGAAAAAATTAAGGAGTCAGTGCTCTAAAAATAGAACACTCGTTCTAGGTCTTGGAAATAGTCTTGGAAACATTAAACAGTACTAATATGTATTTCTGTATGTGCCAGAATGGGCACGACTTGCAGAACCAGTTTCCTAAAGCTTAACCGTTCTTTTTTGCAGTTTCTCTGTTTATTTCAAGATACTGTGCAGTTAGTTACTTTACAGGCCTGCTGCATGCTGCTGTCTCTTTGATATCTGTGTTTTTTAGGCCTTGGCGTGTCCTAATCATCTCTATGAAGTTGTGTTCGACCAAGAGCAAACAGCCACCAGTGTCTCTATACGTCTGTATGGAGGAGCATTGCTTAGTAGGTCTTGCTGTATTTCGGTCTTTGATTCTCTGTTTTTTCACTGTTGATTCAGACATTGCTGTGTAAAAACACATACTGTGTATTAATTAAAGTAATGGACCACATCAGCAGTTCGCAGTATGCTTTGTAATACTCAGTCAGTTCATAACAGAACCGTCTGGTGTTTTGCACACTTTTTTTTCACTTTTTTCAAATTTTGCACTTGTGTTTGAAAGGAGTTAGTGGGTGGACACTGGAATGTGAAAGGAGCAGGAATATTCCTTTAAGAATTAGATGTTCTACATCACTTAGTCATTAAATTACACACTAAGCCTTGCTACTTTCTGTTTTCTATCAATTCATAGTCAGTATGTCAGCTTAATATTACCCTCATTGTTCATGGCACAGGCCACAAAACAGGGGAAAAGTGAGAAAAAGAGAATGCCTTCATGTCCCATCTCTCTGCTTCTCTGTAGGTCTGTCTCTGATCATGTGGAACGGTTTGTACACTGCCGAGAAAGTTATCATCCAGTGGACTCTGCTGAGTGAAGCCTGCTACTTTGCCATTCAGTTTTTAGGTTTGTTTACCTTCTGGCTTGTTGTGTAGAAAGGTTTTCATCTGTTGGTGCACTATTGTATCTGTCTGGTGCAACAGTTCCCTCTTGTGGTTCTTAACCCACAGGGCACTGTTACAAAACAATGGCTGAGAAAAAGGGCATTCGAAGTTTTCAGTACAGGAGAGCTATATCACTTTTTTATTTCCTTTTGTTTTTAGCAGTATTTTAGTTTTTTTCTAGGAATTTTCTAGAAGTCAACACACCAATAATGACTATTTAAGTCAGCTCTTTATCTCTTTTTTGGTCATATTAAAATATGATTTAACAATAATGAGTGATACAGTTAGATCAGTCAACTGTTCTTATGCTGTTTCAATCGTTTTAATCGTTGAAGTAAAATCTGTGTGTTTCAGTAACCTCTGTTACTCTGGTGGAGCTGGGCCTGCTGACAAACCATGCCATCCTTCTGCTCCTCAGCCGACTCCTCTTCCTCACCATCACCCTCTCTTACTACTATCACCTGGGACGCCGGCCCAAAAAGATCTAAAGGCCCTGTATCTGCTGTTTAAAGGCGCAGTGTGGTGGATATGTCGAGGATTTATGAGGAGCTTTACCCAGTGACATGATCAACCAATGTGCTAATTTGGCATGCGGTCTCACGTTTGGCTACTGATCAGATACAGCCCTTTTTTGTTGTACGTTTTTATTTATTTTTGTCCCTTTTTGTTTGTAGTCAAATCCTGGTGCACGTCTTTCTCCATTTACACACCACTGTAAAAAAGGTGAAGGCTGTGCACACTTTCTTTAAGGCCTGCCAATGCATGCTTTTAAACCCTTGTTTGGGCAGTTATGTACATGGCTGGTACATCGTTAGTAACAGGAAACAAAGTGATCTTCCCTGACTTCCAGCCATGGGAATTCAGGCAGCGGGTCTCACCTCTGAGCAGTTAAATCTTCTCATTATTCCAGTGTCTTCTTCCAGTTAAGTGCAACATGGAAAAAATGGCTTTAACATTCAAATGCTTTTGGTCTTCCTTTTTTTTTCTTTGAGTTTGTCATGTTTGCACACCGTAGCTGGGCTTAGATTACTGGGGCTAATTGTTTGTAGGAGTGGCGTAAATCTCTTATTATAATGCCAGAGTGGGTAGTTAATACTAGAATGTGTATTTTCATGTACAGTTGAAGTTTTTTGTTTGTTCCTGCTGCTCATGTTTGAAGACCAAGCCTTCCAGTGTGTGATATTGGCTGTGAAAAGGAACGGGGCTGGGCCAAAAGCCTTCGCTCCTGACATTTCTTTCTTACTTGGTTTATATGAGCTGTAAAGGCACTGGGCCTGGATTTTCATGAGATGTTTTGCACAGTGATGGACTAGTTTATTCAACCTTCACAAAGCGTTTTTCATTCACAGACTGAAAGCAACCAGCATTAACCAGATAATTTAGATTTTTTTAGATATTAAAAAGGAAATAAAAAAAAGCCTTGACTGATGGTCATTCAGCTCAGCTGATCTTCTGCTTTGTAACTATACAGTTGTTAAAGCAGCTTTTCTCTTAACATTGCAATAAAAAAAAGGTTTCTTGATCATAGGAAGAGTTATTTAATCTCTACATTAATTATACTGGCCACAAGGTGACATCCACATATCATCAACACATTGAAAGTTACAGTTGGGCAGGGGAAAGAAACATTATTAGAATCCTTTTACATAATTACATAATTAAAAGTGGCTTCACAGCTTTGCACAGGTAGCATAAGAACACAAAAAGCAGAGAAAGAACAATGTGATCATTGAGTTAATTCAGAACAGCATGAAACAAAGACGTGGTTCATATTAAATATCAGTGTAGCAGTAGTTTCCCCTCATATCTAAAATTGCCTTAAAGTAGGTAGCAGCAATATGTCCACATGGTGATTCACTGCCAGTATTATGTATGGTCTCTGGACAAAGTGCAGAAGAAATGTTTTTGACATTCAGATTATTTTTTGACAAGTATTCAAGCAGTAATCTGCATAAAATGTCATAAAGAGATATATGTCTTGAAGAAAAAAAAATCAAGCATGTCTTTTCCCGCCAAGCATGGTTTTGTTTTTTTTTTTTTATTTGAGAACAAAAAATAAAAGTACATGTTTAGACAATAACATTCAACAACAATGTTTTCCATGTCTCACTGTCGAGACTTTCGTATTCTCCGTCGTCCCATATTGGTAGGATGATTTGGTTTTCAGGGTGGTTGCCATATAAAGCAATTTGTGATTATATTCATAATATAATCACATATGCTATGCTGCTTATTCCCTAGTGGAATTTAAGCATTCAGCACAATTAGATTAGACAACTATGTGGGTTTGCAGCTTTTCTATGTGGTATCTTCATCAGAGGGATGTTTTGGTATTCGATTTTTTTTTTTTTATATGTGAGTATTTTACACAGAGTGTGGTAGTTATAGAACTACATTGTTCTTTTTTATAATAAAGAAACGTTTAAACGACATCTGATATGTAGTGTGGTATACTTTCTAGTGTCTTTTATAATGTGGTATCTTTTTTGGATTTCGGCTGAAATGGTCATTTCATTCCTGGGTTTCCGAACATCCTAAAGAGGGCAGTATTATTCACACTTACCAAACTTTCCAAGTAAGGTTGTTCAGCGTTGAGTTTGTTAGTTGTGGGACAACAGTGAGCTAATACAGATCCATAGTGAGTGTGGGATGAACCTCTACAATAGCCTAGGCAACAAAAAACAACTGGTTATCTCTCTAATAAAGCTTTAATGCTACTTCTCTAACTAAATACAAATAACCCACGATAGAGGTTCACTGATTTTGAGGTTGAGCCAATGTACACATGTCAGGAGTAGGCCTTATCATATATCTTTTCCTGTCTCACTGTATGGTGAATGACCAGAAAACAAAGTGGTGTCTGGGGTAATTTCCCATTAACATTTAAATAACCTCGCATTTTCAGCTCGAATTTTGGAAAGTTCTGCAATAGAGGGTAGTATGTTATTGCATTTGTGTTTAACTTTGTAAATGATATTAACTGTTTATTTTTTAATTTAATGAAAATATCTATTACCATTAAATGTTTTTCATTCAAGGAATGATCATAACTGATCATTTCATGAACAAAACATGACATGGCTAACCTGCCAGGAGGCTAATAGCCCACAGGCTTATTAGATTCCTTCAAAAACATTCAGCAACATAGAGTGAATGTCTGAATGTTGTTCTTAATTGACTGTCTTTTAGTGTCAAGATGGCAATACATTTGTAGCTTTGCACTTGCTAAAATCAGTGTCACACTAGCGGTGCCATCAAAGGAAGAAAGGCCGCATTTATTAAACATTGCTTTGTGACTTCCTTAGAAGTCTAGTTTCAGCCGCAATCTGCAACACCTGCCATGGCTAATAAACTTCAGAAGTCCCTGATTGGCTGGTTTGGGCTCAGCATGGTGGATTTAGGTTGGAGCTAAACACAGTACAGCAGTAGATCTCCAAATGGAGGATTCGTGACTACGAGTGTAAATAGAACACAAACACGTTGGTACGATGTCCAGAGACCCTGGCTTAGGGGAAGAAGCAGTATAGACCATAGATTCAACTGAGACAATTTCAACAACAAAAACTAGTGAAAAAATACAATATATGGACAATAGTGTGTGTAATGTGTAAAATTACCTTTATTGCAAGATTGTGGTCGGGACATTCACACAGGAACAAGTGATCAAAACCATAAAAATAAACATGTTCCATATTAAACACCTAATGATTCTGTGCTTTTATCATATATGCAGTTTTGTGTACTTGTTTGTATGATGTGTTAAAATTTCAATTTCAACGATTTCAGTATGACTGCAGTAGCAGTAACACCCTTATCCAAAGTGTGAAGAAGTGAAGATGTTACATAAGAAATTCATACTGATTCCGCTGATGCTAAGTTTGGTTTTCCCAATTCATCACTTGATGTGTACTAATTACTCACTAATTACCTAATTACCCTAAAACTACTGTATACACTTAAGTTACTGAGAGATACTTATGCGCATGCCCAGCATGCTCTCGTTGACTATAAAAATCATTAAAGTAGCATTAAAATGATTTTTTTTTTAAACAATTCAGCTAGATTCTTTTCTCTACAGTGCATGCCTCCAGTGCACACCTGATTTATATTTCTAAAAACTACGACACGTCAAGAATCCTTTGGGCATTAATGAAAAGCGTCTGTATGAGAAAGCAGCCCCTGGTGGTGAAGGGGTTAATCTACAGGGTGTTCTTTGCTGAGGAGGGTCTGAACTACTGGAACTGCTGTAAACCTCTCTTTCTCCTTTACCAGGACCGAAAAGGTAAGCTTTCACTCTTTTCGTGATTCAAACGATATGCTTAAGGAAAATAACTTATATGTGTCGGCAGGAAAGAACTGAAGATGTCTAGCAGTTTTAAATAAACACATTTGTGTGGTTCCCGTGAGTAATGTTGACAGTCCCAGTGTGAGAGATCATCCACAGCTTGTTTACTGAACGGCAGGAGCTCGTTTTTAGGAGTCGTCATTGCTGGTGATGTGGCGTTCTGGTTGTGTTTTCCGTTAAAAGTTTAATAACTTGATGTTCATTGTGGGCCGATGCTAACTTCACTTTCTCAGAAAGATTGAGCTCAGCCCTGCTACTTATTCAGCACTTCTGTGGGCTTTTTAACTTGTTTAATAAAGATCACTTTCTACCTTTATAGCTGAGCATTGGACATGGATAAGATACTTGTAAAATACGTGTACTCTGTATGTTTACTGCGTGAAATGCTGTGACTGTTAAGGAGGAGTTCAGAACTTTTCTTTAGCTCAGTGTGGAGTCTGCCTGTCTGTGATGTGCTGAAAAGAAAGGACTGATCCCAATTTGCAAGTGAAACTTTTTGTAAACAGGCTAACTTTTGAGCAGTTATATAAGCTTAAAGAACTTTCTTTTACTTAAGGCCTTTCGGTGTGTATGAGACTGGTTAGCCATCGTGGTAAACAAATATTAAAAATCATAAAAAATAAAACATGTTATATATTAAAAACCATAAAAAATAAACATATTCTAGATTAAAAACCTAATGACCATGTGATATTATCATATATGCAGTTTTGTGTACCTGTTTGTATGTATTATGTATTAAAATTTAAGTTTAAAAGAGTTCAGAGAGCCTGCAGCAGCAGAAAAACCCTTATCCAAAGTGTAAAGATGTGAAGATACAAACCTAAGAAACATTCTATTTTAGGCCCTTCGTGTGTATAAGACTGGTTAGCCCTTGTGGAAAACAAATATTAACGAGTTTTATTTAATCCAGTCTTCAACTCAACGGATCTTCTGTCACTGTGTTGACAGAAGATCCGTTGGCTGGAATAAATGTGTGTGTATTCCAGCCAACACTGAGTAACTTAGTTCAAGCCTGTAAAACGCACACACATACAGACAACAGAAATATACAACAGAGGTACCAAACGTTTATTAAATAAGCTATGATACATGTCTAATAGAAAAGTGAACACACTATCACTCCTCTCCCTGGCCTGCAAGACTACCCAGCATTCATCTACCAATTTTCTGTTATGTAATACATCTGTTTTACTGGCATGGATATGCAGGTATATTTATAGCAGGGAGGGTAATATCGGTATTTTACATTCTAGCACTGTGAGAGTTCAGTGTAAACTGTACAGTACGGATACGGGTTTGCCTTTACGTACCAGGGGTAATATTGGTAAAATACCAATATTACCTCTGTATAGACTGTTCTGTAATTCATGTACACGTGTTTTCTTTGGTGTGCGCTGTCGTTTTCTTTGGTATAGGCAGGGTAAATACAGTAATAAATTAATTCAATTTACAGTAATAAAAATACAGGGCTTTAAGAAGAACAAAACGAAAAACACGAGAACACTTGAGACGCTCCACTGGGGAAATTCTGGACTGCAGCTGCGTCACAGGGCAGCAGCCAATCAGCAGCAAGGAGTACAGGTGACTGTGACCTCTGGGCCTCGTACACCACGCTCCCTCATCCTCATGCTGGCTGCAGCACTGAGCAGTGGAGACTCATTCCATTCAGGTGTTAGATTGCCTTGGTAACCACTGCCCCAAACATAAACAACCAGCACGAGGACGAGGGGTGTAGTGGACAAGGCCCAGACGTCACAGGCTACATATATTGTCTGTCATTCCATACAAGTCAAATGGACATCAAGAAATGTACATGTACCTCAGTACATAACCAAATCACCAGGGTGTCCTAGAGGAGATAATGGCAATTTTGCTTTATTGTAATGGGTAAACATTTCCTTTAGAATAGGAATTTCTGTGGAATTGGTAGAAGAATATTCACACTCATGCTTTGAACTGAAAACAGTATCTGCATTTCAGAGGTTGAAATTTCCATACACCGTCTCATCAAACATTTCTTGATCTGGAAATTCCAATTTCCAAGGCATGCTACCAGTTATTTTCTATGAGTTTTTAAATAAAAAAAGTATTTAACAGCTTTTTTAAATCACAGTTTAAATATGTTCAGTAAATTCAAACTCACAGATACAAGAACGATATAAAATATATAAAAATTCTATAAAATCTCTGCAGAAGTACTTTATACAAAATGCATTATACTATATACACAAATGCTGGGGATATAAATAGAGCAGAAAAGTAACTGTCACGGGAGGCGCAGGCAAATCATTTTCCCAAAAGCTTTTATTTTCCAAAAGCAAACCAAAACGGCACGAGGGCCAAAACTCTTCCAAAACACCAACACAAAGGACAGGTGCACACCAGGGTGACGGTGAGGGGAATGTTAGGGTGGACTGACAAACCAGAACATGAACTTTTTTTTATACAAAACGTGCACAACCCAGAACCAATTAACCCCTAAACACAATTGTTAACAATAACTCTGATATAAGTAGTGGAATTTTCATGGTAAGATTATTGCACATAATAAGATTATTGCACATAATAAGATATTGAAAAAAAATTAGCACCCAATACGGACCCAAAAAATTTGCACCCAAAACGGCACATGATCTTACACATGGTAAACTATTGCACATAAAAATTAGATATTGCCCCTAATTGTTTGACTCTACCTACGTCCATTGTCATGTTGTGCATTTTTATATTTCCTAACCATTTAAGAATTAAGTAAAATTGTCAAAAGCAACAGATGGCGTACAGTCTGTAATTGCACAACTATAAAGGGCCTGAACAATGAAAAAAAATAGATTTTAATTTATTATATATTATTATTTATTAAATATATTACAATTACTGAAATGAAAGAGAAACTGAAATACAAACAATTAAAGTGGGCCAATCATCGCATTCCACTGTTCACAGAAACATTTAAAACTCGTCATAGCAATTTTTCAGTATAGTTTGATATGGTATATTTGTGTGCACAGTTATCTTGCATTGACCAATACAGTATGACCCTTTAGAATTTTCTGCACTTTAATTTTTTCCGCATTAATATGACTTAAAACTGTTTTACACCAAGAATACAACATTGTTGTAAGATTCTCTTAGGAATATCTTGAAATATTGCACCTACTTTTATGTCATAAGAACAAGACTCCAGCTAAAAACATTTGTTGTTCTAATGTTAGTTCTGATTGCCACAAGTCATATACAGAGACAAAATACTGAAAGTCAACAATTGAAATTCACATGAAATTAGAAGAATATAGACATTTTGATATTTGTTTGATTTGAAATTGCGTAGTCACTCAAGCCTGAAGATGTTTCAAGACAAGGCAAAACACATTTTAAGACACACCTCAATCATTAGGAAGATAGGTATGTACCCTCATTTAAACTAAAGCCCTGAGGCCGTCACTGCTGTTGTGTGTGAAAAGCAGTACGGAAACTATTGCAAAAGAATTTTGCACAGTTTGAACAGTTAATGAGATCTTGGCCCTACTATTATTCAGGATGCCAGAAAGATAAATTATCTTTTTTCATAACTCATAGTTTATAAGTGACTCTGAATGGTGCGACCTTGTACTGAAATACATGTTCATTGTTAAACATCTATTACATTACTAGATTGGATTTCCGTGAGAAAATGCAAAATGTGTGATTGCGTGGTTGCTGCGGTAACTGTGGTTGTTACTAGGTGGTTGCTATGGTGTAGTTAGCCAGCTGCTATGGTGTTACTATGGTGGTTGCTATGATGTTCTAAGTGGTTGCTGAGGTGTTACTAGGTAGTTACTATGGTTTCACAGGTTAGGGTTAATGTAAAAACATTGGTCGAAAAGACAGGGTACCAATACTTCTTCTTGGGCACTGTCCGAGAAGTGCCAGAGAGAAGCACCCAAACCTTTGCACAGATAGAGATGCACCCAAACTTAGTTAAAACAAAAAAACCCAGAGGGGTTTGAACCCAGGACTCTATTTTTAGTCCTCAGTACATTTCCAGTGAACAATGGGGGATGGGTTTACTCAATATGTATGCATTTAACAGGGCACGTTTGAAAAAGGGGAGGAAAAAATGTGCATAGTCGCAAAAGAGATTTAAACAGCAGAGAAAAAAGTCTGCAAGAGCAGAACACTGCTGGTTCACTCAAACTCTCGAACTAACACACTTTTGACTTATTCCAGTCACAGGGCTCATCTCTCCTAATGCTGTGTGTTTAGCAGCTGACTTCTGCTTAAAACTGCATCATTTTCACTGGCTCTGCCTGTACCCGACAGTGTAAGATTACGCCACAACGCTCACTCAGTGGCTCTCTCTCCCTTTACGCTGTTACAGCGACTCTCCTCTCTGCTCTCTCTCCCCATATTTTGAGTCACTTGTGTCTGTGTTACTTTGTAATAAGTGACCATTTCACACCACACGAAGAAACATACAATAATGTTCTCGTTTGTTCTTAGGTCTAAACAGGATCACAAAACCTTTGAGGTTGAAACTTAAAGGCAAGAGCTTACAGTAGGAAACTGGTGGGAAAAGATTTTTCTTTAAAAATGCCCCTTGGACAGCTTGAAAGCAACAAATTCTCCATGTGTGTTTGATTAACAGTGATCATGAGACTGGACAGCTTGCACGGAGTCTGGGAGCTCTTTTGAGCCAGCCGTGGGTACAGCAGAAACTCTGAAGAGTGAGGCTTGCTTATGGTGCCATTTTGTCTTGCCGCATAAGTGCTTTCGATGGTCATTACATAATATCATTGTGCATATCTAAGGATTATTTATAAATTAGGAGTGAGTGAATTCATTATAGAGAGAGTTAAAGCTGGCCAGAACAGTGCTGGGTACTTGGTATTTGTTGCCTTGAATACTTTCTGGTACCAGTAGTGAGTGATATGGGCAAAAATGTATATAATCTCTGTCATTTGTTTTTCGTGTCAGTTTCCTGCAGCCGAATTCTCGCGGTGTCCGAGTGAATGCATGTCTGCAAGCCTACTGTCACTAGTAGTACATCAGTGCAGAGCATTTGTGCTTTTTGTGATGCGTCCAGATGTTGTTTCGAGCAAGTTCATATTTGCTGCATACTGTTAAGGCATTCATTACCAAACTCATACCATAAAATGAATTTTTAACAGTAACACTACCAGTTAATATGCTATGTAGTCAAAAGTATGTGCACACCTGACTCTGTGAGCTTGTTGGACATCCCATTTCAGCCCTCACATATTAGCTTCTACTCTTCTGGAAAGGCTTCAAATAAGATTGTGGAGTGTGTCTATGGGAAACTGTGCCCATTCAGAGGAAAGGTAGTTACGCTGGATAAGAAGGTGTGGCTAACAACTGATTTTTAAATTCATCCCAAAGTTGTGTAGGTGGGTCACTGATGTTCCTCTGCAGCATGGACCTCACTTTGTGCACAGTTGTAGTTGCCATAGTATGATAAAGCGTTAACATGATCCTTCAATAGAAGTAATGGATCTAGAAAAACCCTGAAAAATGGCCCCAGGCCATTATCCCTCCTCTATTAAACTTTTGTGAGTTGTGTGAGAGAGTATCACTTTGTAGCTGAGCTATCTTTGCCCCTAGATGCTTACATTTTGGAAGAAAAGCACTTACAGGTCACTGGGGCATATCTAGCTGGAAAAAAAATAAAAGATGGCATCCTCTGACAGTTTCTTGTTTAAAGTCAATGAGCTCTTCAGATCCACTGACAATGTTTACCAGTGGAGGCTGCATGACTGTGTTTGGTTCTATGACCGTGTTAGCAATAGGTGTGGCTGGAACAATTAAACTCAGTAATCAGGAGGGGTGTGCACATACTTTTGGCATATAGTGAAGTTCGGAATGAGTGCAAACCGTAATATGTGCAGTTCATAATTAAGAATTTTAATTATGCCTATTGCTTCAGTTAAAATACATTCAAGTTAAAGTACTCCCACATGTGATTTCTCTGACATATTTGCTCTTTTAGCGCAAGTGAACACATGGAAAACTGTAGTCTGTGCTCTATGGTGACATGACGTAGATGCCTAGCTTAAATATATGGTGCATTCAACTAAACTGTAATTTGATTTTTAACGTTTTCTATATATAAACATAAGTGTTATTCCTAAAGACCTTTGCTGACTAAATGTGCTGTAGTTAAGGCCACATTTTTGTGATAAAGCTTTCTGTTAGTAAATAAAGAAACAAATACCAATGTGACAAATTAATAAAAAGAACTCTGGCCTTTAAAGGAGAGCAAAAGAGAGGAGATGGAAAGAGGGAGGGAGTAGCCACAGACCACACTGGGTTGTCACATGTTTCTTAGGGTGTTTTCCCAAGCATGATTATTTTCATTTTAGTTATTTTCAGAATTTTGGGGAGAATGAGCTAGGAAGAAAAGATTCCTTTGCCTTTGGCCTGTCAGACTACCCTAAACTGGAAACATGTTTATTTGCTGGCAGTGGCTCTTCATTAGACACATTATACACTGGGTTCAGGAACATGTGTTTTAATTCCTTTATAGAGCACTATGTAGCAGTATGGAGCTATGTGAGACACAGCCTCGCTCATCTGTTCAGGCTTCTGATATCCAATCTTGTGATTTTGGCTCATATTGGGCCAGTACTGATACTGAGTATAAGATCATCACATCTCTAGTGTTTATGTATTCATTCTTTGTGTATTATTATAGGCATCCTTGTTTATTTTCTTCCAGTAAGACTCTGTGCAGTGTGTTATTGTTCATTTAAGTCCATTTTTTATTGTTTGGCCCTTTTTTAAAAAACTCCAGTTACTGGATAATTAATTGTCAGAATAATTAACATACAATGCCCAATGTCTATAGTGTATAATTCCCAATGTAGTCATTAGCAAGGTCCAGAACAGAACCTGAGTCAGCTTGGATTTTTCTAGTGTAGAGTCTATAATCTAAATAAAACAAGTATAGGTCCGTAGTTTCTGCCAATATTTTTCTCTGATTGATACCTCTCTCTGTGTCTGTCTCTCTTTCTCTCTCTCTCTCTCTCTCTCTCTCTCTCTCTCTCTCTCTCTCTCTCTCTCTCTCTCTGTCTCTCTC